>VXBO01007728.1:622663-641537 GCA_013400135.1 Rhinoptilus africanus | reverse complement strand
GGTGTTGGGGG
Source organism: Rhinoptilus africanus (assembly GCA_013400135.1). Classification (NCBI taxonomy): domain Eukaryota; kingdom Metazoa; phylum Chordata; class Aves; order Charadriiformes; family Glareolidae; genus Rhinoptilus; species Rhinoptilus africanus. Next base: position 641,526 of record VXBO01007728.1, on the reverse strand, counting down.
ATATGGTGTAGGGGAGAACTTTGTAGAGTGGGGTTGATGGTTGGACTTGATGATCCCTGAAAGATCTCTGTATTTCTTGATACCAAAAATTATTGATCATTGCACAGTTTAAGGAAGTCAAACCTGTAATATCTGTGTGACTGATGTGAGGCACCATCTGCCTGACTGACGAGAGGTAGCAGAGCAACCAACAGATTAAACACACAAAGGCTTACTTTACGTGCTTCTGCATGCCTAGTGCACAAGAAGAGAGATTATAACCTGTTAGTCCAGTGACAAATTCTCCAGTACAGCGGTGTAAAATGGCCAAAATGCTTGAGGCAAAATTTCAGTTCTTTAAATCAGAAAGTATGAAAGGCAGATCATTGCCAGGAGGCTAGGGGTACTTCAGAATAGAGCTCTAGAGAAAAGTGATTTCGTTTATACAATCAAGACAAAAGATTGGGTTTCTTTGTTATTTTGTTCCCCCTCTTTTTTTCTATCTTTTGTAAATAATATAAAAAAACCTCATAATGGAATAAAAAAACCACTCTAACGATTTTAAAATTTCAGCGTCAGTAACATCCCCAAATGCAACTGTCTGCTTAACTTACAACCACAGCTATGCAGGTTAAATGGCTCATTCCTTGCCATCTAAGTATTTAGACATTCAAATCTTCCCGATAACCTAAATTTAATAAGCAGAAACAATATATTGATTCCTTGGCTCCATAATTATCGACTTTATATAGAAAAGTTTTTTTTATAAACAAATATACCAGTTCTCTATTAAATAAGTGATGGTGTAGAAATTGCATCCAGGATTACTTAGGTCATAATTAAAATAAATTTTTAAATGTTCATTTTATTTTCAATAAAAATACAGCAAGGCATAAAAACATCCTTAAGTAGCGAGTACGGAATGCATAATTTACCATTTTAAAAGAGCAAGCTTTGAAGGAAATAATAGAGGTACAAAAGGAAAACAGGGTTGGAATCAATAGCTTAATCAAGGGTTCCTCCTTACTGATTTCAGTCATGATTTAATCATGATTAAACAGGTTATTTAAATCAAGTCTCCATGCTGTGAAAATAAAATTCAGTTCAGTAACCATGTCCCCGCACCTCCCTGATTCCCAGGGCCTTAGAAGTGATGGCAAAATAAAACATAAATCACAGGTACACTTATTTCAAGAATTCTGCTAATGGTTTTGTTTATGATGTTTGTTACTGGATCAATTCCCAGCTTAGAGAAAAGTTTTGTTACTTTCCAATTGTAAATCTGCCACTCAGCTGGAAGCTTGTGGATTTTGTCATTAAATACATTGGTGAACACAAGTTATTCTAAATAGCAAAAATTACGAGAAATAACTGCCCTTGGTGAAGTATGCACATCATCCCCACTTCTTGTAACAGAGACTGGAATGATACACATTTTTTAAGATAACAAAAAAACTAGAACAAAGAAAAGAGAGAATTGAGAATTCTGGGTTATGGTACTGAGACAATTATCAAGCTCATTCTGCCTCTAGCCAGAATAGATTTTGGGGTTTATTTGTTTATAGGAGTTTGTTGCTCCTAAAAATCTACGCCTCAAACATAAATATTAACAACACAAGAGTAGGTCTACTAGGTACCTTCAGCCTTTCTGTAACTTTATGTGTTATGAATTTTGCAAGAAAGAGGTCAAAAAAGCGGGCTTACGTGAAAGCAGGAAGATTAGCACTTGAGCTTCAGCTCAGACTAGCGAGTGCTATCTCATCCTCTATCTTCTGGCACGCAGAGGAAATCATATTTCACTTGCGTCCTAATGACTCTCCTGCTGTAGCATGGCACAGGCAACTGCCTGCCACCAGCTACTCCTCCAACTTGTCATTCTGAGTTGTATCTGTCTGTCCAGCTCCCCAGAAGACAGAGTCCTCAGAAAGGCTCAAACGACGCACGGTTTCGAAGTGGGACAAACCAGCTATACTAGCTGAAGAAATCTATTTGTAAGAAACACAGACATGCACAAACTTTTATCTGTAAATAACACAATCGGAGTGCTATTACATACAATTCTGCCTTAGCATTTTCTCTACACACTATTTTCAATAAGATATGCAATAATATAGCAGAAGAATCCCATTTGCCAGTGCATCAAGTAAAAATTTTCCATTTGCCCCTTTTGTTCTTCCACAGCCTTAATTCATCTAGTGTGCAGGAACTGTATTAAATTAGGTCCTGGGACATTCCAAATTACCATCAGTAAATTATCTTCCTGTCATAGGAGCTAATTTAACCATCTTAGATTGCTTCAGACAATTTGCAATTCTTACCTATTAACCATTAACAAGTCTCCTAATTTAACATGAAATGTCTCTGTTATTAATCTAAATAGTCAAACCCTCTGACAGTGACCTTCTCAAATCTGAAACAACTTGGTGGTTAGACTGGAAATTTCGAATCAAGGGTGATAATTCCTCCCCACTTCCTTTCCACCTCTCCCTAGTGCTATGAACTAAATCACAGACAATTGCCTTAAACCTCTGTTTGCAGAGCTCCTGTGAGGGTCCACTGCCAAGACACACGGTGTGCACAGCCTCACAGGAGAAAATCTGGATTACAGATTTCACTTCTCCCCACTCTCAAATTCCTCTTCCTCTGTGAGACTGAGGATACAGAAGCATCAGTATATTTCAACAGAACGATTGCTCAGTCAGTCTGGGTCATAGTTACACGCCATGGCAACAGATCAAGTAACAACTGAGAACCAGCATTTTCAATTCATTGCAAAATTCAAGCACAGTCTCTTAATTAAACTTGAGCTTTAAAATACTAATAGACTGTATTAAGTATTTAATAACAGAGCCTTTCAAAAGCTTTGCATGGGATTATCTAAAACACACTGCTGCTAATTTCACTTCTATGTCACCATACTCCAAGACATAACAGTGGAAAAGATAGAAATAAATTGGAAATTGCCACCTCCAACTGAAGAAGCAACTCTGACAGTAGGCAGTATTTTTACAAATTAGACACACAGGGAAAACTACTAAACCAAAAAGGTATTAAAAACAAGTAAAGGACAGAAAAATCAGATGCTGAAGCTGGAAACCGTCCAGAGTTAAATACCAGCACTTGTATAAAGAGTGCCATGGGATTCTTTAAAGATTATTTCAGAGTGTGAGTTGAGTTTCTCATCCACAACAAGGAATTTGCACTAAACAGAGTTTGGTGTTAATTTGGCATTCCTTACTCAATTACGGAATGAGTCCAACCCTGCTCTGCTTGGGAAAAATAACAGAACCTGACCATCCAGTAGAAGAATTACTGAAACACATTGATTCTTCTGCCAGAATTCCTCCTTTGGGAAGGTAATTTTTATGGGTACTGTGAACCTTTTTTGGAACATACCACTAGGAAAAAAACGCAAACTATCACCTAAAATTTGATAGGGTTTGGTGTAGCATAGCCTCATTGTGAGAGAGGAAAAAACCCAAGCCAGAGGAGCACTTACTTGCCCCTCTGCCCTGCCCTTGCTCCTGTTGAAGGTTGCCCATTTCCCTAGGCCCAAATCTCCACGCACTACTCTTCAAACCTTTTGGACCACGCTCCCAAGCCTCATATTAAGTTATTTCTACCCATCAGGCTCTAAATGCCAAACATATCCTGGGCTGTATCAAAAGGAGCAGAAGGTGATTCTGCCCCTCTACTCCGTTCTCCTGAGACCCCACCTGGAGTACTGCATCCAGCGCTGGAGCCCTCAGTACAGGAAGGACATGGACCTGTTGTAGCAGGTCCAGAGGAGGGCTACGAAGATGATCTGAGGGCTGGAGCAGCTCTCCTGTGAGGACAAGCTGGGAGAGTTGGGGTTGTTCAGCCTGGAGAAGAGAAGGCTCCAGGGAGACCTTATTGCGGCCTTTCAGTACTTAAAGGGGGCTTTATAAGAAAGACGGGGACATTTTCGCAGGACCTGTTGCGATAGGACAACAGTAATGTTTTTAAAGTAAAAGAGGGTGGATTTAGACTAAACATAAGGGAGAAAGTTTTTACAATGAGGGTGGTGAAACACTGGAACAAGTAGCTCAGAGATGCAGTAGAAGTCCCATCCCTGGAAACATTCAAGGTGAGGTTGGACAGGGCTCGGAGCAATCTGATCTAGTGGAAGATGTCCTTGTTCACTGCAGGGGAGGTTGGACTAGGTGACCTTTAAGGGTCCCTTTCAACCCAAACCATTCTGTGATTCTAAATATTTGCATCAACTTTCATGGCAAACTGTCTGCATCCAAGATAGTTCCCCAGCCAAAAACTCAGCAGTACCGGAAGTGCCATCGGAGTCTTCTCTCCACAATCCCTTCTTGCCTGAGGATCCTGGGGAAATGTCTTCTCCCCTCAGGTCCTAGCCCACACAGCCTCCATCACACAGACAGGGTTTATTCCCATCTGAGATGCTCACTTTTTGCTGTCACCTTACCACATCATCCCTCTCTGGAAAAGCAAAAGGAAAGCAATAAATAGATGAGACCTTCCTGATGCTTCTCTTGATGTGTTTACTTCCCTTCCCCTCTCATCCTCTCCATGAGTCAGTTCATTCCTCTTGTATTTTGCCAGTATTTACATTTTTACCCACATCAGTACTGAACTTTTTTTTTTTAACAGTAATTCTCAGCATCTATAACCAGTGTGTTTTGAACTCATCAGCTACTGCAGTTTATATAATTTGATTGCCTCAAGTGAATTATTTTAAAAGAAAAAGTTTCCAACATTTTAGATGATATACTGAGCTTTGAGTCTTCAAGTCTGGCATCTAATGTTCATAATGTTTATCTGAATATCAAGCCATACTTTAAAAGCTATATAATAGTAGTAGATGAAGCATCACAGGAAATTGCTTCTATCCTCATACTGTAGCTAACTTGCTCCATAATAATATGGTTCACAACTTATGGTTCATTTTAACAAATCCCATAAAAATTCTCTGGTGTGCTCAAGTCTCCATCAGCTGTATGAGTTAATGATCAATTTATCAAGAGACATCAACAGAATAGTTTAAAAACTGCAGTGGAAGTGCATAAATGCAGAAACCCCGTGAGGATATTAGCTGTTTACTACCTTACAATCCCAAAGGAATGCGGCATGACACAAAGCAAGTCTACACCACTTTTATTCCCTACAAATGCCAAAACTAAACTAGCAGTATTTTTACTTTCAGATGCTCAAAAAATGTTTACTCAGTAAGTTAATTACAACAAAAGGAAGCAGTTCGGGGCTCTTTCTGTCTCCATATACAACTGCCTTTAAGTGTAAACTCATTCACCCTGCAGTGCTCCCAGCCTAAGGACAGCTGCATACTGTCCTGTCCATACAGGCTGGAATGCAGAAGGTGGCATCCTGTGAAACCCAGGACTGACCATGAGTGACTGAGGGCCTCCAGGTTCACATTCTACGATACAGGATGTAATTTATTTTTCAGACTTTTATGAAGGAACCCCATACAACTGCCCCGCTGCTAACAAAACAGAAAAATCAGTTGAATTAGTGCAAAACAGATTACAGCAACAGTTCAAGCACTAACACTTTAATATTCCGAATACTACTGTCCTCACAAAACAGCATCTCTGTAACTCATCACTTACGTTACTGGCTGTAGCACAAGCTTGTCAATGCTTCACTGGAATGCCAGCCTCAAACCTACTCTGGCCTTTGTTTAGCAGAGTGGTAAGGTCCAAGCATCGTGACTCTTTAGGGCTGGGGAGGGAGACTCCTAATCCTGTGCCCATAAAGCAGCACTATACTGTTACCACAGTCGCTGTTTCTCCAGAGCTGTGTTTTCTGAATTTGCTCAGTGCAGCTAGACCTAGACCCAAAAAATGCAGGACGCAGGAGTCCTCTACTCTCAGGTACAACCACTCACTGTCTGACCAGGGCCACTACTGATGTACCTACAAGTACAGGCCAAAGCTTTTAACAGAATATACTGACAGATACTTGATCTACTGAGGTCCCTTCCGACCCTATGATTCTGTGATTCTGTGATACTTGACGCTGACTGGAGAATGAGCTGACATAACACCCCACAGGTAGTCAGATCATGGAAGAAACATAAGTATTCTCTTAAAAGTTAACAAATAATCATCATCTCCTTTCCCCAAATAAGGTTTCTGTTAACTTAGCAAAGAACAAGACATTCGAATATAATTCTTGACAAGTATTCAGCAGACTGCACAGCTCTGCCATGCTCACAGCAGCCTCAGCTGTTCCCCTCCTGGGGTCAACAGTGGAGGGGAAGCACAAGGGACCTTGCTGACCACAACATGTATAGCAGCTGGCCAGTGGCTGCCCTGAATTTCTTTGAATGTTCCATGAGCAAGTAACTCTTGCATTTAAAGTCACAAATATGAAGAAATGCTTAAGTACTAACTCTGAATCTACACCACTTGGCGCCTCATTCTAAGATTATGTACTTTGCAAAGTCCCAACTAACGGAAAAGAGTGCTGCTTGGTATACCCTGCACTCCTATATTCCCCCCAACCATGCACACACACATTGATCATGTGCTAGCTCTGGCCCTACTCATATGCTCAGGCTTCCATCAGAAGGAAACCCAGACACACCGTGCAAGGATGCATAACAGCCCACCTCCTACCACTGGGGCAGGACTCAGCCAGAGCTCACAGGGGGACAGGAGTTTGCACTGCAGAGCATTCTTCCCTCAAAAGGTCAGCTTAAATCAACAAAATTCACTCTGCCAAACTATGCATTGATTTTTGTTTTTTCCAAGACATTACCAACAGTGTTCACACGCCCCAGAGTGTATCTGATGTTCAAGACTATTTTGTTTTGTTTAAAGGAAAATTTTCTGGTTCCTAGAATTGAAGTTATTGTTTCTTCCCTCTCTACCAATAACCATCTAAACCTTCATAATTGTAACACGTTAATCTAGTTGCTACTGACTTGCTTTTAGTAAGGGGAAGGGGAATTTTTTCACCCATCAATTAAGAGGATTCTTAACAAGAACAGAAGTACTTCGTGCAAATAAGTGTTGGGAAACTGAAGTCTCCTAGGATCAATCTTTCTTCACTTCTGGCTTAAGAGCTACAGAAAACTGAAAGCATAATCCCTGACATTTCACTGTACTTGCAGGACTGAAATGTTTGCCCTATGGATATGCTGACACTGCAAGTAACTGAGTAGACACTAATCACTCTATAGGTTTCATTGTAATTTAAAAATACCCAGCGCACCTCACTAGTATATCCACACAGCAGAATAAACTGGTCTGTTTTGTAAATGGTTTCATCTACCTGTCTGTCAGCAGAGAGATGAAAAAGAATATTGATAGCATAACTGGGCAGTTATGTAAATTGGACAACTAAACCAATTCCAAATAATCTCTAAGTCTTTTCTCTCCCCACAATAAAATTTATTGCTCCTCCCTTCAGTAAACAACCTCTGGCAGCCATGTAATTTTTTGCAGCTGTCACTAGAGAAGCAGTTGAAGAAAATGGAAGATAATAGATTTTGGAAGTTGATACTCATTCTGGGTAGATTTTTTTTTTCTGATTACTATCAGTTTTTGATGCTACTGTTTTAAAGCTACTTGTTATGCATAAATCTGCTATTTGTTGCTAACACACTAGTTGCAATTTTGTAAATATTTCTCTATTTGATTTTTTATCTTTTTGTTAGCATAAAAACCCTGTAACATTTAACTTTTCCCCATAGTAATAATTAAGAGTTAACAACTTCTCATAGATATCGTGTCAATGCAGACTAGACATAAAGAAATTTTAAAGTGAGTGGCAGTAAGATTTTTTAACTAAGTTGACCATTTAAGGAAAATGGCTGTAAATACATAAAAAGTTATCAAAGCTTCTTATGAAAAAATACTTTTATCCAAGAACTAGACCACACAATTAAAGAATTCAAATCTTAGTTATAAACTGATTTTAATTAAAGGTAATCTGACTCATTTTAACTATGCATGAATTTAAGTCAGACAACATATTTGTATCCATTCTCTAAAATACGTGTTACTTTTCCACAGTGTCTGCTCAAACTTGCCAGTGAAAAACGTTTTGAGTAGGCAACTTGTAATACAGCTATGGTTTATTTCTGTCAGAGGCTGACTGCTGAAGTGTGAAAGAAACTCATTAAAAATCTCTTACTGTGATCCTGCATTGCAAGGAAAAAAAGAAAGAAAATACTTAATGAAGGGTACACTTAGCCTGAAGCCACATTCATATTCTGCTTTTCATTTTACACTATTTCAGTAAGCAATTAAAAGACAGCAATTAGTCACAGAAACACTATTCATACTGGTCATACTGGGAGATTAAAGAGGCTAACTTATTTTATGTTAATATTATGGAAGTAATGAGGGAGATCAAGAATAATACAGCCAACTAAAAAGGAATGTTAAAATAAATAGAAAAATCTCTTACCTTAATCTTAAGACAAGATTCACTGCACATGGAACTTCACTATATTCGTCACTAACAGCAGGCTGAGACTATTAAAGAAAAAAAGCAAAAAAGTCTTATAATGGATGCCAAAGGAAAAAAAAATCCTGAAATACTTGCCATATTAACAGTTTGAAGTTAACAGAGAATATTTTACACATTCTCTAACTCAAAAACCTTTTAAACACTTTCAGTAACAGTCTAAAATATAGCTGATACCAGTAAAACTGCCATATTTCATTTACAGAAATACAAATGATAAGGCCTGCATAAAGCACTGAGTGTAAGAGCTTTTAATCCACCTTGCATCAAAGCTCCAATAACCTATTAAATAATAAGTACACAGTGAGAACACCAAGCTACTACTCACATTGTTTTTGTGTAACAGCTTTGATTGTTAAAGAAGTCTGGCATCTACCCATCTGCAAAGAACTAGTAGCATGTCACAGCTCGGAGTGTCTCTTTCACAGAGAAAAATCAGGAATACGGATATCTTTCACACTATCACTCCTCCCTCACACTATGATACCCTCCCCAGCCCTCAACTAACATTTACATGAAGTCTCAAGCAAAAGTGTATCCTAAATACAGTGTACCTCAGGGTCCTCTACCCTACTGTGGTTTCATCCTCAACTTGGCACATTGTCACTGCTGACAGAAGCCTGTTCAAAGGTTACAGTCAAGTCCTCCAAAAATAAAGACTTGCACCAGAAATCACATTTGATTGTTTTCCAACAGATTTTCACATTAAAGCTACTTAAAAAAAAGTGTTACACAAGACCTGTATCTTATTATCTGTGTATTTTTAAAAGTTAATGAATATTAACTTAAAATTATTAATTCACTGGAAGATTTTTTTTCTGCTTCAATAAATTCCTTCCATTCATATAAACTACTACTATTATTTTCTTCAACAGACCTGTTATTTCAGTGTATAGGAGTGTGCTGCCAAAAGATGAACAGGCACACACCAACAATGACAAGCTGCACTAGTCTCAGTTCCAAGTCATCTTCTGGAGCATTCAGGAAAACAAAAATCAGCAGTCAAGCAGAAGCTTTTTTATCCTTCAAAAACTAAACAACTCATAACAAAAGAGTTACCTGTACAAACTAAGTCACAAACTGTAGAACTCTCAATTTCTAAGACATAAAAAGACTGTCTGGTGAAAGTTTTGTTGGTGGGGGTTTTTTTCTGTACTCCACTTACATAAGACATCTCAGATGCTGAAGTGCTATGTAAACTAGCTCTGCGACAGAAAGACTGAGGTCATCACAGGAACTAACAGGAAGGAACCTGGCAGGAAGCTGTTAGTCTTTTAGAAGGTTTCTATGACACCAGTGAAAATCAGAGAATCTAAAATTGCAGGTGAAGTGGCAAGGGTCGCCCACCCAAGGAACAGAGATTTCTAAAAGAGCACTTTGGCTGTAAGCCAGTAATTCTATTAAGCAATTATTTATAGCAGCGATACTTCCCACGCTCTTAGCACAGAGCCATGAAACTCAATATGGTATTTTATTCCTCTGAATTAATCTGATATGCCACAGTACTGAACTATGTACTGTATATGGGATGAAGCATTTTAATTACAAGCTACATGTCGTGATAAAAATCCTAAGAATGAAAAATTATTTGGAGATCTTCTGGCTACTCCAAAACAGCAATCATTACTCTGACAAAAAGACAGCAATTAGTGTGATCCAATTATGAAGATTCATTAAAAACAGCCAAATTACCTCTTTTAACCAATTCTCCTGGGCAGGAACATAACATGACTTTAAATTTCCTATCCACTTTATCTAGTGTGTGCTCAAGTTAATTGTTACAGGCCAAACTGCATACAGCTCTATCCTCACAACTACTTGCCATAGAAGGCTGCAGAACACCAGTCCCGCCTCAACTCACACTTGTAACAGAAATGAAAAAGAAATCCCTTCACTCAAACACTTGGAATAAAAAAAATTGATAAAGACATTTTTACCTCTGTGTTCTCCTCCTCTTTTACTCTTCGTGACTGGAAAACAAATTGCAGTGAGATATGAGCTATGCAGCTTTACACATTAAAGATCTAGAAATACTAACAGTTGACACAAAGACAGAACATCTTGCAGAATGTAAATGTCTTGGCACAAACAAAATTTACCTTTTCTTGAGAAACAGCAGCTTTGCCTTCCTCGCTCTTCTCATCCATTTCATCATCACTCCATTCCCAGTCCCCATCTTCTGTTTTATGGAGGTGACCACTGGAACCTGGTACTCGTCTGACCTACCAAAATAGTAAGCGTTCAACATTACACAGACACCTGTACTCTTTATTGGTATGCTGGTTAATCAGCAATTCTTTGTTATTCTTGTTCTATATGCTTTCATAGTTTTCTGGAAGACTCACTGGCATACTGGAATAATATCTGACCTCAGGGGTCATGCCTGAGCCAATGGGAACAGCTAAGGTATACAAAATCCACGTAGGGAAACGGGATTTTAATATATTTTACAACTGCTTAGGAACAAGCTCAAATAGATGACAACTGCTTGCTATCAACTAATCCTTGAAATGAAAGGAGGCTATTCACAGAATGACAGAACGGTAGGGTTGGAAGGGACCTCTGGAGATCATCTAGTCCAACCCCCTGCCAGAGCAGGGTCACCCAGAGCAGGTTGCACAGGAACCCATCCAGGCGGGTTTTGAATGTCTCCAGAGATGGAGACTCTACCACCTCTCAAGGAAGCAGAAGTTACACAGACAAGGTTGTTCTTGAGACACAAGTCTTAAGAACTTTAATCGTTCTCCTAAAAATTTTTCAAAAGTGTAAAGATGTCAAGGATACTTTAAAAGTAGAATTATCCTTACTAAAAAACAAACAAAAAAAGCAGCTGCCTGCAGACTGAGAAGGCAGGCAGGCATGCACCATACCAAACTAACTGGGAAACTCCTATAGATCAAACAATCTAACAACGCTTAATAGGAAAATCAAATACCCTTCTGAGGCCATCTTGCTCTTTTTCAGAGCCTGACAACATGCTTGTTTTCCCTGGATCATGTTCAGCCTATTTGAGCAAAACAAAAGAACATGGAGCAATTCTTCCCTCACCTTGGTATACATTTATGAGACCCATGAGGTGGCTGGAAGCACAGCACAATAAGCAGCAGCCCCACTGGTGTTTAGATTAAGATCAGTTTCTCTAATTGTTTCATATTACTGAACCAAGATACAGATCCCACCGCACAACTCAAATGCTAGTATGTTTGAGAGGTAAGCTCTCCAGCGCTCATCTGCTCCTCTCCATTCCCTTTTGCACATATAAGTCTAAACTAGAGTAAAGGGTGAAGTTTCCAGAACCTCAGCATATTTCAGTACCTTTTTCAGGCCTTATGATATTTCTTACGTTTCTTCCCTGCAAAACAGAGTAAGAGTACACTACCCAGATTTTCTGTATTTTGTACTCATTTGAAACTGAGAAGAGAGGAAATCTATGCAGGGCACCGGGGGAATATCCTCTTCCACCACTGGAGGGACTAATTCTGCACTATTTTCACCATTTTCTATACCAGGCTCCTAATGCACCAACTGAGCAGTTCTCGCTGCCTCAAAGCTTGGTACAAAAAGATTGTGTGTGTTGGGGAGGAAGGACCAAGCACAAGTCAACAGAAGCAGTAACACAGCAATTTCTTACTCAGCTGCAATCAACCCCAGCACAATCAGTGGGCTCTTACTGCCTACATCATCAGGGATTAGCACAGATACAAGGTAATCTAGCAGACAATTTTCCTGGTCATGTGGATATGATTTATTATCCTTCAAGGAACAGTCCTGACATAGACTTTTGCTTAACAGCACAAGCATTTTCCCAACAGCTACACACAAACCTGTAAGAGGACATCAACCACAACCAAAACCATGCCTTTCAAACAGAACAGAATAGAATAGAATGGTTTACAGACACACACTACATCATGCACTAATCAAAATCTCTTCTGCATCCATTTTCAGTTGTTCTGAAGACTTATTCTAACTAGAATGATTTTAATAGAGCTTAATGATGCTAGCAGAGAGTTATGGGAGAAAGCTTTACTGATGAAGATGGAGCGCATTTCAAGTTTTTAAATAGATTGCCTTTTAATAAGCAATAAACAAATGGCTTAAGGAAACAAAAATAAGTTACTGCAAAATAAAATACCGTGTTAAATTAAACAATTTTCTTGAAAGTTGTCTGAAGGCAGAAAACCTAAAGTTTAGACTTGTATTCTGCTTTAATCAGGCTGATTACCACCAGCACATATATTCACAAGAAAGAAATCATAATTTCAGCTATAGGAAAGTACCCAACCTATTCAACCTGCAAAAAAAGTGAAGTTGTTGCCTATGACATTATTTTATTGGTTGGGTGTGCTTAACACTTGCATTACCTAGCAAATTAATTTGCACGACTTTTGATTAACCGTGGCTTTGCTCAGGCTCAGTTCTGGTTAAAGCCACAAAGACTCATTCACGTAGGGAGGGCATGTACCCTACGTGCAGGACAGAGCAAGAGCCGTGCACCACATCTGCAAATAAATTGTCTTTTCATTCATCATAAACCCGTATAACTCTAACATCACATACAGAATGGAAATATATTAGCTTAAATTTCTGTTGTAATAGAAATTTATCCTAACAGACTTGATACTAGTATAGTGCTGCTTCTCTTCAGCTTTTTCTAAAGTCTTTTCCAGAGCACATTCATTAAAATGCATATTGGTAGTAATACATCTGAAGTATTTCAGGACACTGCTAGCATTTTACCATATTCAGCTCACATTAATGAAAAGCAGAAACACATCAGAAGTAGTAAAGGACTAAAACCTACACTGTACAGTTAAAGCCTTTTAGGCTTTTAATTTGGCACAGCCAGAGAACCAGTTTAAAGGGCTAAGATAAGACAACTGAGACAATCTGCTAGCTTGCTACCGTGGGAAGAGAAAGTCCCGAGATGTCCAGCATGGCTGCACCATGATCTAGGTGGTTGTACAGTGAGCAGTTTCCACTCACCAGCCTGGGAGAAAAACTAGTTTAATTTTTCTTTTCTGAGTAAGTGTTTTTGTAAGATTCGTGGGTTAAAACAGCCCATCTTGAGGTCAGATAGCAAAGGCTGTAAGCAAAGAGGCAGAAAAAAGAAGGGCAGAGAAAGGGAAGTTGGATCATCTTGTTTTGGCAGCAGCAATCCCTCAGGATCCTCAAAATCACGTACTCTGAGATGCTTACAATGCAGCATCATGACTGGAGTGCACAATCTGCCACACCAGGTCTCCTCAAGCTTTCATTTGTGCTCCTACAGCTGTGCAGACAAGCCAATTGAAAAATTAACATGGAACACAGTTAGCTTGCAGCCAAATCAGCTTTTTAATTTAGCTGATCATGAGCTAGCAGAAGCACTAGAGCCTGCACAAGAGGAGAAGCTGGAACATCATTTTCAGTAGCAGCCCCAATCATCCATAGTAAGAAAGGACTGTAAATTCCCAAAAAGTGATAGACATAAATATAAGCAGGGAGCAAATATATCCAGACACAGCATACATTTGTCTCCATTCCCTTTCATGGGCATGCTAGTTTAAGTTCTTTAAACCTGTCACACAATCTTTTGTCATTCTTTCTTATTTTATTCAGCCCAAATACCAGGCTTTCAGTATTAGGCTCAGTATTTTTTCTTCCCTTCCTACATGCAAACACTATAAACATATTGTTGACTTTTCAGTATAAAAAAACCTTTTCCTAAGTATCTTTGGAACTTTTAAATCATGAATTAATTTATGCAATCAACATTACACATTAGTATACATTTTCATAGGGAGAAAAAAGAAAAGTAAAAAGTCAAACTACCTGCCTCTGGTACCTTTTCTTATATGCTACTTTCTCATATAAATACCTCTTTTCTTCATGAAAACACATGAATAGTGTAATGCTGGTTTTTTATGTTCTGAAACAGAAACAGTAGCATAGTAAAACATTTTACAGTGTAGATATCGTTGATATCAAATATTTAACTAAAAAGGACAATTTTACTTCAGGAAAGGCTAATTTAGTATTTTCTCATATCAACATATTATTTCTACTTTCAGAAGCATTGCATATAGGAAAAGCATATAAGCATTGTAGTGACAGTTGCAGAGTTTGAAGACCATGGTAGCAGCACATTAGATATGAATCAGCTGCAGGGGTCTGCACCCATTGCATTGTTCATACAGTGTATTAGACTATGATCATCTGTAAGAGTTTAAGAACGGTTATAAGCAATCCAGTCATAAGCTCCAGCATTAACTGGTTGTATCTCTGCTTAGAAAAGAAAAAGTAAGTGTGAAGGCAACCCTTCATCACTTTAGCTATTCCCCCACTTTCTAGTAATCCTCTTTTCATGTTATGTTTGCTTTATTAAGACAAATACAACTTAAATAATGTTAAAAGTCTGAAGACCACAGGATAAAATTAAAACAATCTTGTCCCTAAAGAAACAGATTCTTCTTAAACACTTGTCTTTGGGCACCAAAAACCTATCTTTTGTGCTACCCCAAGTCCTAATTTGCTAGGATACAACTGTCTTCTGCTCCAAGCTTCTTTTTCCCCCATCTCACAAAACACCTCAGAGCATATTTTTATAAACGTATGCCAAGTCTCTACACTAAAATCTTCTGAAGACTTTCACTTTATCACAATCAAGTCTTTCCAACCGTTTGGATTACTCTCGAGGTGTTCGTCGCAGTGTGGTAAAGGTCTATATCCCTTTTGTTCTTACAGGCCTAAACAACCTTCAACACAGGAAAAACCTTTTCCAGCAAGTACACTAAGGGCTATTATAACAGGCCTGTGAGGAGAGGAAAAGAAAAAAGGGAAAAAAGGACCAAAGGTAAGCAATCATTGAGTGGCAGCAGAGACAGAATTGCTCTGTTAGAAATGCATCTTCATCAGGGTGGAAACAATGAGAGTGTTTCTCTAGATGACATTCTCACATACCTCACTGTTTTGTTTCCATTCCATTTACAAGGGCAGGTGTGCAACACACAGAATTGTTTTGCTGAAGAATAATTATATACATACATGTACTGAAACGTAGCCTGTTAGGTGAGTACATTGCATAATAAAAGAAGAATCTATGCCTCAGGTGTCAAGCATTTGTAGCAAAAAAACCATTATGGTGTGCCCATCGGGGGAGAGGCAGGGAAATTACTATCCCATTTTCTCCCATCAAACCATAGTCCCCTATGGCAAAGCTTACAAATTGTTTCCTTTGGCGGTGGGCAGCTTAAGCTGGTCTTTGAAATGCTGCAGTTAACAAAAACGCTGCAATGGGCCAACATAAAAATCACTACATAGAAATGATGAGGAGAGTTCATGGGGACGTAACACTCAGCTGTTACCTAAAAATTAAACTAGATGGCTACTGACGGAATGTTATAGAAAGCTGTGTTCATCACTGTACGGAGTATTCATTTATGCTTTGCCAATAATCTCAGCCTCACTGGGTCACTGCAGGAACCCGCAGAAAAGCTGATAGAAACAGCAGCAGATCTGAAGAGATCACACAAACAGACATCAATAACATCATCAAGGTATTTTCAAACAGCAATGCTATTCCTACCCAAATTCATAGAGACAATGCAACGTGATGAATGCCTCAAAGGGAATCTCAAGTCCCAGCTCTGCTCAACAAAGGTGTTTTTTTAAATGTATGTTGAAGATACACTTCACAAATACGGACATTATGAGTTTTTCTAGCCTCAAAATAAAGTGCTAAAGGTAACTAATGTGAATGAATAATGTCAAGCATATGCAAGACAGACCATTCATCCCAACATGCAGTATTACCCTGGGAGAGAAAAGAATTATCTGAAGACAAGAAGGAAGGAAGTTCAAACCATGCTTATCTCGGAAACTTGAAGACATAACTCAGGAATGACTACTGCATAGTTCTCAAAAATGCCATACAATATTCAAGAAACAAAGAAAGCCCAGACTTCGTGCCCTGTTTATCAACATTTGATGAGATTCAATGACACTTTACCCTTGAGAGAACACATAAGCCTCTCTTTTCTTCGGATTTTATTTTACAATCAAGTATAGCACTGCCCTCGTATGAGCTGTCCTTCAAAGAATGCACTATATTCTTCCTGATTCATGCTATCTCTAACTCCTGTTGTTTATGTATAGGCAGTTAAAGCGTCCTCTTTCTATGCCCCCCTTTTTTTTCTATAGAGGCATTTTTAGAGCTGTAAACATTATTTGGCAATTACATCCATGGTTTACATCATAATGACATACTGATTGCAAATTTATGATTCAGCCTGCTGGAGAGAAGACATCCCTGCAGACCTCCATATGCAAGCCTAAAATTCTCAGTGGACTTCAATCCAACTTCTCATTCTCTCTTTTGTCAGTGTTGAAGTTGGCAGGAAAGTTCAGCAACATGAGAACAGATGCTCATTCTCAAATGACATTAGCAATTGATGCTACAGGTAGTCTTAATTCCATATTCCCGTTCAGATCCAGTTTGCTTCAGATTGATTTGTGCCAACCAAATTATTTTCCTTACAAGCTAGTGTAAGAAGGGTTGTCAAAAAATTCATTTCTGAAGCGCTGGATGAACAGGCAAATGGAAGGTAAGAACAACAGTCTTAACACTGTTCCTAGCAAGAATATCCAACAGGGATTGTATTTGGAATATTGCAAATCTTTGGAATTTCACTACTGGTTATCATTTGAGATACGACTAGAAGACTGGTATCAAAGGCAGCACGCTTGCATTTCACCCCAGTGATTGCAGCATTATAGCAGTTGAAAATACTCTACATATTTCTTCTGATACCCTGCCACAGGCCTACCATTTTACAGAAGGACATAAGGAAGTGGGCAAATGAAGTGGTTCATCCAAGGCCACAAGGCAAATCCGAAACAAGAGCATGGAACTTAAAAAACCTCTTGTATCTCTACAAAAATATGGACGAAATTCTTTTACATTGCATGCAGCAGCTATACAAATGCAATTTCTCCATCAGCTTTAGTCAAAATACATATCATTGATAGTTCTTTATGCTAGGATTATATCTCTCTCTGTAAATATTCCAGAAGGAAAAGGAAGTAAGTTAAAACATGCTCAATTCTAATTTAGGTTTTATTGTTTTAAAAACCTAAACGCTCCTTCCAAAATAGGACCTAAACTGAATCATAACACTAGCTAATAAAGAAAACAGTGAAAGCCTTCAGCCTTACAAAGACAAATTAGCACATAATTGAAAACATATTTCACATAAATCAGAAGAGCACACAGGGAATAAAAAAAAATATTTTGAATGATTGGCATTTAAACTGTACCCAAAACAAAAGCAGCTCAGAACATTGTAATCTACAACCAAAAGCAGTTTGTAGGAGGAAAAACTTAACAAGCCACTGAAAACATTACCACAGCTGTGGAAGAAAGATATTATGAACATCAGCTGCAACAGAGAATGCTTGGGCAATTTAGTGAGTGAAAACAACATGACTACCACTAAAATATTATGCATTGTATTACTATTATTATTGTTGTATATGTTGTTGCTGGTTAAAGCTTATTCCAGTATACACCAGACTCACAAAGATTTAAGAATAAATTAAGATGCTAACAGAACTACTTGTCCTCACCCTTTTACAGTACAATACAGGTAAGTTAACATTCCCAGCCAAAACCAGCATGCACCAGCATTCTAGCAGAACGTCTGCTTAACCAGATCATAGAATCATAGGGTTGGAAGGGACCTTAGTAGATCATCTAGTCCAACCCCCCTGCCAGAGCAGGGCCACCTTAGAGCAGGTTGCACAGGAACGCGTCCAGGCGGGTTTTGAATGTCTCCAGAGATGAAGACTCCACCACCTCCCTGGGAAGCCTGTTCCAGTGCTCTGCCACCCTCAAACGAAAGAGGTTCCTCCTCATGTTTAGGTTTGTGCCCATTACCTCTTGTCCTGTCACTGGACACCACTGAAAAGAGCCTGGACCCATCCTCCTGATACCCATCCCTTAAGTATTTATAAGCATTGATAAGATCAGTTGTCTCCTGGTGTATCCCATCAGGGCCCATGGACTTCTGAATGTCTAATTGACCTAACTGATGCCTCACTTGATCGTCCTCCACCCAGGGGAAGTCTTCCTCTTTCCCTGTTACTTTCTCCAAGGCCTGGGGCTCTTGAGGGCTGGGCTGAGCAGTAAAGACCGAGGCAAAGAAGGCATTCAATAACTCCGCCTTCTCCGCATCCTCCGTCACCATGGCTCCTGTGTCAGTCAGCAGTGGGCCCACAGCTTCTCTGGTCTTCCTTTTTCCTCCAATGTACTTGAAGAAGCCCTTCCTGTTGAGCTTGACATCCCTTGCCAGGCTGAGTTCTAAGGCAGCCTTGGCTTTCCTCGTTTCATCCCTGCACGCTCTGGCGGCATTCTTATA
>VXBO01007728.1:567737-622104 GCA_013400135.1 Rhinoptilus africanus | reverse complement strand
CTGGCACCTCACTGGCAAGCCCAGTACCCTCCGCACCCCCTGAGGTCTCTCCAGCTAGCCCAGTACCATCCCCACCCCCCTTCAAATCTAGTTTAAAGACCTGTCAATGAGCTTTGATAACGCTTGCCCTAGAACCCTCTTCCCCCTGCCAGACAAGGTGTGTCCCCTTGTTGTCAGCAGCCCTGGCGTTTGGTAAATTGGGCCATGGTCAGAGAACCCGAAGCCCTGTCGCTGGCACCAGACTCGCAGCCAGTCATTGACGTGCTGGCTCCTCTTCTTTGATGAACAGGGCAACTGCAAATCCCACCATTGCAGTTTAGGCCAAACCAGCCTGACAGAGAGAGAACTCCAGCATCAGAATGCACAAGCTGCCCACAATTCCCAAAGCTTGATGAAAAGCAGGCTACAGCATAAGGAAGCAAACCACAAATTGTTGTCCTCTAGGCACTGATGTGCTTGCTATACGTAGATGTTAGAGACTGGGGTAAGAAGAATCTATTATTTATCACTGATTCTTTTGCTTCTGCAATCTCTTTACAAGCTTATTTTTGTAGGGTGACAAGGAAGGGAGCGAACATTTTCTAGATGTTAAGATCTTTCTACTTCCTTATTCACAACTACTGAAAACAGATTTAGTGTTTTACAGATTTAGTATTTTACTTCACTATCTAATTTATAAAAACCATTAAAAGGCCACACTGTGGAATACCAATGTATACACACATAAAACATTACTGCAATTCATACATGGTATAGCACATGATCTAGACCACACTAAAAATCCATTCTTTCAGTAAGAGTATTATTATGCATCTATTGTCTTTTTCCTCATTCTACAGGAAGATGAACTGAAGTGGTAAGTCTTGAGTCCAACCCCCATCTCAATTATTTAAGCTATTTCTATTAAAGACTCTGGCAACTGAATATTTGGGAGGGAGTCCTGGATAGATGTAAAACATTTTAAACTCTGCTCCACATAGGAGTATAGTGACCTGAAAGTATGGTAAATACGATGCATTTTTGTAGGCAAATTTGTGGCATTAATGAGCATTAAACATTTCAGTAACATGGAAGGTACTCTGCCACCCTCCATATATACGTAACTTAGAGCCTAAATGTGATTTGTTCCTGAATTCCTAGAGAGAGGCAAGTGTGTAGACCCCACCCATTTAAAACACATTTGCAAAAGTCTTTGTGGAACCCTGACACTGGTACCTATTCATTTCTAACTAGAGAACAGGCAGTGCTGTTCTCCATTTTTTGCACTTACATATCTACAGAAGGCAATCCATGTCTTTCCGCATCTTTTTTCCTTTTTTCAAAAAAAACAACAACAAACCCCAAACCAAACATCCTTCTGGAAATACTGCAGTCCAACAAATCAAGTAGCTTAGCTTTTCCTGCAGATAAAATTGTCTTTTATTTTATTACTGATGCCCTTCAGCTACATCTGCTAGTGCAGTGCTCAAGGTATGCACAATCCCAGGTGCCCCAGAGAGCAGGAATGACAAGGTGGTTATTTAAACACCTTGTCTTTTTCATTTTCTGCAGTCTGTCCTAGTAAGGCCCAGATCTGACTTTCAGCAGAAAAGAGAAGACCACTCAACTGATGCTGCATATCTTGACCTTTCCCTAAGACTGTGGTAACGGTTCTCATAGGAGAAAGGACTCCTCCATTACACAGATCCCAGAAGTTCCTATAGAATAGATATGCAGAATTTCTTGGTAACTGATAAGGCGAGGTTTTTTGCATCCTCAACCCTGCACACCCTGCCCGTGGTGTGGTGTTTTTTGTTGTTGTTGTTTTGTTAATTTTTTTTTTAAATCAGAAGTCCCAAGAGCTTCATGTGTCATACAGCTTCATAGGAAGCATTTACAATGCCAGTTCCCACTCCAGTTCCATGCTAGATATTTTACTGGAAAAACAATGATGAGAAATGGGACACTAATGAACACAGTTTTGGTTTTAGCACATTTTGCTCTCTCTATTTTTCTCTCAAAAAACACCAAACAACCCAGGCCAGCTCCTTCCATACACATCTTAAGCCTGTAGAGCAATCCGATTTTATAATTTTTACCTTTAGCCCTCTTGCAAACCTTTTCTGAATGTCTCCTAAAATATAAAAGCAAATTTCAATCCAGAAAACTATGCATTTATTTGCATTCCAATGCAAGTAGGAAATCAGCATATCATCACATTTATCTAATCATGGCACAAGCATTTTGCTCCAAACACACATCTAATCACAGCTTAGCACTTGATGTAAAAGGCAGACCATGGAGAAGTCACTTGCTGCAATATACTTTCATGGAAAAGAACATAATCTTTTTGCATAAGAACACCTACACTGTAATCACATTTTTGGAAAAAAAACCCGAACAAATTAAAACCAAACAAAAACAAAAACTGAGGTCCATGACAGAGCATGAATGCCCACATGTACACATCATCCTTTGTTCAACAGTTGAGGCACTTCCTCAGGAGTCCCTATCCAACTCCATCTCACAGCTCATGCGAAAATCCTAATCCCTTCAATGCTGGCTATTCTTAAATTCCCCTGAGTTCGTTATAATGTAAAGTCTCATGTTTATTCCAAGGCAACCACAAAAATTCTGCAAACCTGAATGCGCTTTATGCAACTGGGAACCTTATTTTTCTCACTACGACTCATGCAGGCTATAATTATTAATGGGACATACCGCTACCTTTCTATAATAACACCCTGGCATTTCTGTTTTGTAGGGCTCAAAATGTGTTACGACACCACAGTAATTTGGTGTTAGCATCCCCTAATCTTGGGCCACTCTGCATACTGCAACTATAATCGGGGAAAAAAACCTTCCTCTTTGACTTTGTTTTTCTCCTTCTTAGAAAAGGAATAAGACCAAATTTCTAAGTGTTTCATGTCCATATGCAGGAACAGGGCAGGGGATGGTTTTTTTTTTGGTTGGTTGGTTGACTGGTGTTGAATGGAGAGCAAGAATTTAATTTAGCACAGAAACTAATTCTTGGATAACTACAACTGGCCTTTCAGGACCAGACACTAATCTTAAACTCTCATCTTAGTTGAGATGTACAAGCCATCACTAAGGACGATATAAGCCCCTTCCCTTTACAAGAACTGTGGAGGTTTTCTGCATTACACCTGTCGTGGTATGAAGCGATCCAAGTCCTCTACTCCACTGCCCACAACCACATGCCACAGAAACTTTCCTGGAGGAAAATATTCATGTACGCAGAAAAGGACAGGAAAGGCTGGTCCTGAACCTTGAAAATTTACAAAAGTTAACATTCACACTCCACGCCAAATTAATTGTTATTGCTTCTCTACATTGTACAACCATGCTTAGGTTTTGTCCAAATTGATTAGGTTTTGTCCAAATTGCTGACTGAAAGGACACAAATGTTTTAAAACTTTGCAGTTCCTGAAAAATGTCTTTAGACATTTCTAGTACTCATATTCCCTACATAAAACAGAACTTTTTGACCAAAGAACATAGGGAAGCTCCTAGGAAGCAAACACATTATCTGATGTACACATCTCCCATGGCCTAAAGTCCCAGTCTGAAGGGTCTGAATTTCAGTATTATACTCTGTGGGAGGAGATGAGGTGTCATTAGCACTTCAGCTGGTATGTCCTGGGTCAGTAAAAGCAAGAGCAGAGAATATTCTTGCATATGTATCTATTATCTCACTAGAAAGATACAGGAACAGCAAATCCTTCAATTCCAAGCCAATTTCAACTGAATTCTTCAACTCCAAGTTATGCAAATGGTGCCTGCAAAACATGGCAACACTGAGAGAAATCGTTATCCCATTTAAAATTTTGTGTAGAATAACGACCAAAAAGATTTCATTTACTTTGGGGTCAAACTTTCATAAATCATGTTTTATCTCACAATCATTTTCTCCAAAAAGTTAGACTGAACCTCTGTTGGAATTAAGTATATATTCATAGCTATCCAGCATGCCCTTCCAAAGCAGCTATTTATTGTTTGCTCTGAAGTGTGCAATGTCATGTCTATGAACATTTATAATTATCTTCAACAAAATAAGTCAATATGGAAAATCTGAGTCACTGATGCAAACTTGCAAATATTTGCTTCTTCCTTAATGCAGCACAAAGTATTGCGAAAACTGAATAGGCACCAAAGTAATTTAAGAATTGGAAATACAGGAATCTTCACCATTTTTGTGTAAATTACCACTTCTACTCACTATTGGAATCAATTACACTGGCAACTGAAAGTCAAGAAGTGCAAGATCATTATATTTGCTTTCATGAGAGAGTACTGCATGAAGGAGATTACTAATTTTGCATTGAATACAACTTCTTCAGCTCTCTCTACTGGTTCTTGAAGAGCACCCTTTTTTAAAGGATAACAGCATAAGTAAATGAAGAATACAAGTTTGTTAAAAAAAAAAACAACAACCAAACCAAAAGGCCACTTGCTTTAAATACTTATGACGGTTTGTTTTTATAGCCAAACACAAACAGTATCATGCCCACATGATGACAAGTGTGACACCTGAAGGCAGGGCCATCAATTGAGAAGACTGCCATGAAATCTTACCTACACTCACAGTTTAGAAATGGAATACAGTGTAATGATCAGTGAGAAGAAAACGAAGCCACTAAAGGTGGAAGGGAGAGGGGAGGAAGGAGTACATTCCTACATCTCTAGAGGAAATGCTGAAAAATGGGTACAGATGCCCAACATACCAACTCCCCACTCTGGGCGATTCCTTGCCCAAAGCCGCCCTCCTTTCACTCTTTCATTGAGTCTTCTCTTAGGGGGAGAATGTTGCCCAGAGACAGCAAAATGTAGGGGCTCAAACTTGAGACTCTATTTTGTCACTGAAACATCTTGTAAACAAGTGCAGGTAATTCCCTGCACTCCTAATTCTGCTTTCCAAAACCATGAGGTTTTACATAAACACTGCAATGTACTTATTATCTCTGCTCCAAAATCTGAACCTGATTTTGTTTTGAGAAATTGCAGTGTTTTGCAGAAAACCCAATAATGTGATGAATGTGTAAGTTTAGTAATTAAGTATGATTTTTATTTTTCAGATGTTATTTCTCCATTTATTAGTTCCAGTACATAAATTTCATTACTAAATGTTATTAACTGCATATAATTCTTTAATTCACATTTTAACAATAGTCCTTTCAGGCATGAATGTGTACCTGTGCTGAGGAGGATGTTTTCAATTAATTGTGCAGAGCAGTTGCACTGTTTCTCAAAAGTAACACTTCAAACCAAGGAATCCCAAATGGGCTATCAGGCATGACCTGGTGGCTAATTCATACATGCAGAGAGAGATTCTTTTATAACCTCTTTCTTTCCCTGGCTGGACCCCTTCTCCCCCCCCCCAGTCAAATTAAGGTGCTAAGGCAAGATGGTACCTGCAGGAATCAAAGGAAGCTAATAAAAAAATACAGCAAATTGGCACAGTGACTTGATACTCTGAAAGATGAAGAAGAAAGACAAAGATCCAGATCTTCAGAGCTTCTGGTTATCTTTCCTGGCTGCTCAGATGAACAGGCATCACAATCGCGAATCACTACTAAAAGGCTTTCTCTGTGAGAGGGATCACTGGATCCTCCTTTTACAATCAGCATTTTCCAGTCCTACCATCCTTTTCTATCATCCAAGCTGTTTACTTGCTTAAAATGACCAGAGGGAAAAAGAAAGAAGACAAATACAGCTTCATGCAGAGCTTTCATTACTCAGTAGTAGAAGACTTACTGTTAAGATGCCAGCAATATGGTCACTTTAAAGAATACTTAGGAAAATAGTCAAGTATTGGAGAATTCAAAGAAGAATTTACTATAATTTTCACCTACTTTCAAGCTCAAAGGCTTCACAATAGCACTTCAAGGTGAAATTCTCATTTCTTCCCCTTTCCTATTTTCTGCAAGGTTTCCATTTATTTATGCACATAAGAGAAGTTACTGTAATATAACTTCTGCATTCCACACAAATTTTAAAGAGACTTAAGCCTATTCAAGACATTAAAAAAAAAAATTAAGGCAATCAAAATAAAAATTTGCATTTGTAAATGTAAATTTGCAATTTTTATAAAATCAAATTTTACAGAACCCCAGGGTTTATATTTTAGTTATATATCAAGCAGCAGCATGCATTCAACCAGGCTATAGCATTTGAAATCACAGACCTAGAGCCTTCCTAAGCAATGCTGTCCCAGCCTGCCTGATTTTACAGCTCAGAAAGGACTGAACCCTGCTCATCGCACTATGCCTTAGATGCGGCTGCCCTCTGCTGTCTAGGACTCCCACACAGCACAGCCCGAATGAACATGCCTTTGTCATCCAGATGACTTTTTCCCCTTTCACTTCATATACTATGCCACTTTACCTTTACCTGCAGATGCACAGTTTGAATAATCTTCTTGTGGAGCTGCTTTTCAGTGATAAACAGAAACTGGACTCTGCATACAAACTATTACTATTCCAGTCCATCTTTCTGCTCTGCTAGCCTTAAACTACTTGTTCTGCTTAAAACATTGAAGTTTTCAGCCCCAGCCATAATTTGAACTTCTTGAGCCAAGAGCACTTTCAACTAAATTAAGTCCCCCTTAATACCAGCGGGTAGGACGATCCCAAGGTTGTCCTGCTTCACCTGTATTTCCCTTGCAGTTCTCCCCAGGAACGTCAAGAATATACCCAGTATCAAGCATAAGTTGGGGAAGAAGGGGGGTGAGTGTCAAAACAAATGGCATGCAATTTTTTTGTGTTGTAGTTCTAAAAGCTTTACAAAGTCTAACCAGGAAAATGTATTTACTTCTCACTTTCTTCAGATTGTTGGGTCTGGACTCCTCCTTTGTCTTCTGCCCTTCAATTTATTTTTTTAAAACTAGGAAGGCTAAAGATTTCTCTTCTCCGTACAAAAGCAAAATTCTCACATAGCTATTTCATTTATAGAACCCTCTTTGTAATTCATCTCCCCCCATGACCTTCCTGACAAACTTCCCAAAAATGTACAAAATCACAAGTAACACATGCTTCCCACTTTCTCCCAGAACTTGTAGTTACTTTTATGAACAAGGACAGGTAGAAAGGCTTCTTCTACTGCCTTGCTCAAGACAGCACAGTGGAAAACCTCATGACACTAAGGTGACCCCAGCAAGCCAGCTGTTGCTGTCTGCATTGACAAAATACTGATTTGGCCTACAGACTGCGAACAGATTTAATAACAACTAATTCAACAGAGTCACCTTCCACTTAGGACATCAGCTCAAATCCAAGAGAAGCAATCTGGTTTTGGATGTCATGCGAGTGAAGTGTTTGAGGTTTTACTTCTCAGAAGGCAAAAAGGTAAAACTAGGACCTTCTGGCACATTCTCAGCAAGAGGCAGAAAACTACATCATTAAAACACAGGTCAATAAAATAATCTTATCTTCTGCTTAGTTACAAGACTTACTTCCTGATCAAAGGATCTACCACCAGCATCATGCACATCTGGACTTCCTTTATCCTGTCTTGAGTCTTTAATCAGGACTTCTTCAACAGCACCTTTAAGAATACACTGCGCTTGCATTTCATGGTAATGAAACCCTCCTCCAGTACTGAAAGTCTCAATAGCTAGATAAATACCAAATATTTAAAGCCACTGGTCTAATCAGAAAAGTTGCCTCATTAGACACCCACCTCATGTTAGTCCATGTTCTAGACATTTTTGAACAAGTCAACAGGTCATGAACACCACATTAACTAATGAGCAGATCAGTGCTGTTACAAAAGAGACAGAGACTCATTCAACACAAGAATAAATTGAATCATGATAGCCCATGAACTGGAAGACACTATCCAATGTGGGAGAGCATCACTTTTTACTGATTAAGATGAATCATGCGCAAGGTTTAAACCCTGCCAAACCAAGTAATACAAATTATTGTAGAGATGCTTATGACCATATGAAGTACAAAAGACACTCAACTGAGTCAGCTATTCCATAGTTTGTTTTAAAGCTGGTCTATTCTGTACTACATGAGCTCCATTTGAGAGCACAAAGTCCAACCTCACAAGCTTTATACAGATGATAAAAGCACTGTATGCAAAAAAGGATGGGCAAACCCATATAACGTATGAAGTTCCTTGTATCTAATGGCACAACTGCATTTAGGTATACCTGGCAAAAATGCTGACAGCAATCTTTTTCCTTTGTCTGAAATGTTAAAACAAAGCTGACGCAACTGCACATGTCTGCCCCTGAAAACACTTTCTACTTCTGCTACCCATTAACACAGGCACTACTTGCTGATTACATCAATTTTTGTCAAATTTATGTTTTATGGAAAAATGCATTTCCATCAATTTTTACTTCCAACAACCTCTTGAAAAGAAACAAAAACCCCCAACATAGTCTGCATGCCAATTTCTCTATTTTTCCTAGTAATATCTGACAATGTAAAACCAGTTGTGCTATCTTTTTTATTTGCAGCAGTGTTCTGGGTAAACTGAACAATTAATCCTCTGCGATGGAGGGGCCTTCCCCACACAGACTCTTGTTAAATACATGTAGTTCAGCTGCTGTTTTCCAGAAAAAGTGTTCCAGTATAGCACCTGTCCCTTCTCTTTATACATCAGCATTAATGAAATAAGCATTTCTTAAAGTGTAAAGAATCATAGCAATGAATATACATCTTTGTTAATAATCTGAGCTCTAACTAATGTTGCTCTCTGCTTTTCAAAAGGTCTGGAGTCCGAATATATTAACACCCAGCACTAGTGAGGTGTATCTATCAGATTAAATGCCTTACTGAAAGAAGGACATGTTGCATATGTATGTCTTGCTGAGATGCAATCATGCTGTTACAGCTGCCCAAGAAATCCAGGATCTAATGACATTTCCCTCATTAAATGCAGGGGAATGTTAATTTCTTCTATAGGGTAACATGATCATTTCCCTAAATCAGCTGTACCACACAGCTAGAATTCCAGCCCATCAAGCAGGGTTTATCTACCGAAGTTTTAATATAAACTAGTATCACTCACACTAATCACCTCTTTACGCTGTTACAGGTTTTTCCCAGTAGCTTACAACTCTGAGCTCTAAAGAGCTTCTATTAACAGCACAGAGCAATACCGCCTTCCCAGAAATAGAATTCAAGTCCAATTATTACTCATATTTTTATTTTTTTTTTACTAGCAGCACTTCAGAAAGCAATAAAATTAAATGCAGATACATGTTTTTCCCTGTTCACTTTGTAAAAGTGGCAGTCATGCAGGAGATTTTCAAAATTAAAGAAACAGGATTATAAACCACAAAATTGACCCAGGGCCTTTGGGCATACAGAGTACTTAACAGTAATAATTAATTTTTTAGTGTGACAAGATTTCAAAACTGACTGTGGAACTGGAAGCTGTTTCCAATTTCCTCTATTCCAATATTGCAATTCTCATCACAAATGAAAGGACTTAGCATTCCGTTCAAAATGAAAACTACTTCAACATGTGTTAATAAGCAGTGTTTCCAAACTCTTGCTAAGCTGCTGTGTAACAGGGGTGTGCACAGCCCTGACCCAAGCAGGACAGGGCAGGCTGCTCTACCATCCTGCCACCTCACAAGACAGAGGCTGCAATCAGGGCTCCTACATTTCTACTGACCACAGAAGTGCAGCCTCAGAGCATGTCCCCGCTTACCAGACCTCACCCAGCTCAGACCATTCACCACAGCCTTTTTTCCAGTTCCTTTTGACACCAGCAATGCTCTCAAAAGTCAGTAGTCCCATTAATGGAACCCAGAATCACCAGGAAGAAGTTGCATGGTTAACACTCACTCCTGTGGATCAGTACCGCTATAGACTTAAGCAAGTTCTGCACAGGAAGAGGCAAGACATGTTCTTCCTGGGTAAGTCAATTCCAGAAGTGTTTCAGCATTAGCCTTAAGGGCCAGGAAGAAGGGCATCATTTCAAAATTAGCAGAATTAAAAACAAATAAAGAAACACTAGGACAGGGGGAGTATACATACAAAGACATAGTTTACAGCTCTGATGTTAAACAGTATTTTAAACATACAATGGAGGTGGTGTTTAATTACCAAATTGGGGTTTAAAACAGGACACATCTTTACAGCATCAAATGTTTTCCTCACACATACAAGACCATGTGTACCTGCTCTCAGGATTTCACAAAGAGACTCGTATTTAGCCAAAACATTTACCAAGTATAAGCTGTAAAGGCAGAAGCAATACATGAGAGCACTATGTCAAGAGAAAAGAATTTAAACTAAACTAAGACTGGAGTTCTGGGCAACAAGGAAAAGTAATTATACATATGGTAAATGCAAGAAAAATTAAATTAGTGCAGGGCAGATCTGACATCCGTGCTAGCAGCGGTGCTACAGATCATTAGTTACAGGCATTTCACATCAAGTGCTGCAGAAGATAATTTAAGCAGTGAAGAAACCAGCTCCTTCCCATCTCTTGCCCTAGTGATATTCTCTTTTCCATTACAGGGGTTACTTCTTTCAAGCGTGACCTCTTAGACATTCTACATGTTAATGTTTGAGCAACCAAACACTACTTGCACAAGCTTTTTGGAATAAACCCCCTAGTTGTAATATTAATATTACATTTATATACATTTATATTTTATGGTATCTTAAAACAGCAGCTACATACAAAATTGTAACAAGTTAATTACTTTTTAAATCCCATATGAATTTTAATGTGTTGTCCTTTCAAAATATAAATAATTTAGCATTTTCACTAGCTAAAACCTCAATATTTTTCCATCTATTCTGTAATTAAAAGATCTATTAATTCGTCTCCAGCACTGTACAACTTTGATTTCATAAGAATCACTCCCCTTTCAATTCAGAAAGAATTGCCCAAAAAGTCGTTCAGAAAATTATTTGTGGTGGTGTCTGGGAGGCTATCCTGCATTCATTTTGCAAATCCAGACGTTAAGTTATTNACCTGCTCTCAGGATTTCACAAAGAGACTCGTATTTAGCCAAAACATTTACCAAGTATAAGCTGTAAAGGCAGAAGCAATACATGAGAGCACTATGTCAAGAGAAAAGAATTTAAACTAAACTAAGACTGGAGTTCTGGGCAACAAGGAAAAGTAATTATACATATGGTAAATGCAAGAAAAATTAAATTAGTGCAGGGCAGATCTGACATCCGTGCTAGCAGCGGTGCTACAGATCATTAGTTACAGGCATTTCACATCAAGTGCTGCAGAAGATAATTTAAGCAGTGAAGAAACCAGCTCCTTCCCATCTCTTGCCCTAGTGATATTCTCTTTTCCATTACAGGGGTTACTTCTTTCAAGCGTGACCTCTTAGACATTCTACATGTTAATGTTTGAGCAACCAAACACTACTTGCACAAGCTTTTTGGAATAAACCCCCTAGTTGTAATATTAATATTACATTTATATACATTTATATTTTATGGTATCTTAAAACAGCAGCTACATACAAAATTGTAACAAGTTAATTACTTTTTAAATCCCATATGAATTTTAATGTGTTGTCCTTTCAAAATATAAATAATTTAGCATTTTCACTAGCTAAAACCTCAATATTTTTCCATCTATTCTGTAATTAAAAGATCTATTAATTCGTCTCCAGCACTGTACAACTTTGATTTCATAAGAATCACTCCCCTTTCAATTCAGAAAGAATTGCCCAAAAAGTCGTTCAGAAAATTATTTGTGGTGGTGTCTGGGAGGCTATCCTGCATTCATTTTGCAAATCCAGACGTTAAGTTATTCAAAGAACTAAGAATACACACATATATGTATGACTTAGCATGCAGTCTCTAAAGTTGACCTGAGGACACAGTTGGGAGACAAATCTCATGAGGCACTTGCTCTATCAGAAACCTAGCTGGTACTAGAACATATTTAAATTACTCCTGTATGGCCCAAGACCTAATATGAAAAACCAAACGACTATGGTTTTTTCCCTCCCGTTAGAGAATTTTTAATGTGGGCACTGCTGCCACCAGATGGCCAAAGAGCTGAACTGCTCCTGCCCTTTCTCCGCACCTTGCAGATTCCAACCTGCTGAGCAGCCAGCCCTTCCACAAGCCCCCTCATTCCAGCTCTCTACTCCAACCTCTCACAAAGCTCCATCATTGCCACTGATCTCCCAAATTACTTCCACATAAAAGAAGATTAGAAGGAAATTAAAGCATTCAGATCTTGCTGACAGTCTCTGCCAAGTATAAGCCACCACCTTTAAGAACATTGCAGTGTTGTGGAATTACGCCAAACTGATGAAATAGGGTTTGATATATTAAAGTTGCACACTAATTAAAGTAGGTGCTTAATATATTAGAACTATAGAGTAAGAGCTTAATTTAGGAGACTGGGTGCCTTAAGGCTGTACAAAGAGCAGATGCAACAGTTGTAGTACTGAATGTCAGAACTTATCTCCTATTTTTAAAGAAAGAATGCTTTAGGACAATAGAACCTTGTAGTAGATGATTATCTCTCAAAACAAGGGGCCCAGGAATACTGAGGAATGCAGAGACTAGTCAAAGCTAACTCTTTTGATGCCTCAGCGAGAATAAAGAAGTAGAGAAAAGGCTGCAGTTCACCCAGAAGGTCACAATGATGAAGAGGAGTGGAGGAAGTAAACGACAACCAGATGCCTCTGAAGACCACCGAGAGACTCTAATGCGCATGCGGGAGTGGGCAGGAACCTCTAATAATGAGTTAAAGAATAGGTAATCATTTATTGGAAAACAAATACACACTATGTATGCATATTCACTAAACTGTCCATCTAAATCAGTCAGCGCGGACGTTCGGTGGATCAATCCCCTGCGCGCCCAGCGCTGCAATGGAGAATACCTGCTTAATAGTCACGGAGGCTATTGAGTCTTAACTTCAGCATTTCACCACATCACTGATATTCACAAAGACAACACAAAATCTTAAAAGTGACAATCCAGGTAACTGAGGCCTAACTGATGTGCCAACAAATGTCAAAACTGTTCCTTTCCTAAAGCACCCTCCTCCAAACATCCTGCCAGAAAGCCTGCTTTTAAAAAGTTGGACTCGGCACACTACCCTGGTCACCTGCAGAGGCTCAGCGGTCTCTGGGCAGGTTCCTCATACTGATTAGACATGGTGAGCTAAATCACCACTGAAAGAGATTTCCATAATTTCTCACACACAACAAGCAGAAGTCTACATTTGTTCCTGCCTATTAGCTCTTATGAACAGTGGCTTACTTCATACTTCAGTATTAAAATACTTGCCTGTTAAGAATTATTTTTTTTCTTTCAATGAACATCACCTGGTAAGTTCATTTACAAAAGTGCCGCAGGCACCACAGAAATACCAGCATATGCCATATCTGTGGGTTTAACTTCATCACCTGTGGGATAAGTCTCCACTGGTCTAAATAACTCATCAGCACTCTTGCAGAGTTTGGACCCAACTTCCATTCATTTCGGTGTCACATTTGAAATAATCGAAAGAACCAGGCAGTCCTCAATAAATACCATTTATAGTATCTTCACTCTTTCTTCGGGTGATCAGTGAAGATATGAATTCTGCCGTTTATGAGCCTACATGCTTACAGATCTCTTAATTTGCACAACCATTTCCCCTGTAGCTTTCTAGAAGGGAGTGGGAAAAAAAATCGTATCATATGATGACAAATACCAGGTATTATTTTGGAAAGGCCAGAAAGAAAGACAAAATGCCCCAGGGCTTCCTGGAGAAAGCTAGGATGCAGAAACTGTTCATTCAACAGTCACCATCTTTGAAGAACTGCATAAGAGAATGGCTCGCTCAGTCAGCGCTGAAGTGTAAGGCAACTGAGCAGTCCACGCTTTCTCTTGCATACCAGTCAGAAAAAGATGTCAATACACTCACCTTTTTTGCTCTTTGTGCTATATTAGGTGTTCTAGTGAGAAGTTTTTCAATCAGGTATTCTCTATTCTGCAAAACCAACATTTGTTAAGTTAAAAATCAATACAAGGGAAGAAGAAATTTCATGTAGATTTTAAGGCAGAGCAAAATTTACTCATAGGGTTAAACGTTTTACCTTGGCTTTCTGGAAAAATTTGCATTTTAAAAGTTCTGCTGCTGTGGGCCTGAAAGATCAATAATAAATTAGAACAGAAAACAAAGACCCCTCTCAATGAATACAGTACAAGACGTTAGTTAGTTAAATGGTACGTCTCTAATACTTTTGAATTAGTACTGTATGAATGGGGAATGAATGATAATAGCTACTGAATTAATTCACGCATACTCACTTACCACACATGATAAAATTAAGCCTCCCTACAGCAAAAATACCAAAAAAAAAAAAAAATCAGTGTCTAAGTTGCCTATTTTCCCCCTTTGTCTTTCCATACAAATGCATTTCACTCTTCAAACAAAAAAAAAAAAAAAAGAACTCAGGTATCATGTTCTTCCTCAAGAGACTCTATGAATGCAACTGAACTTTGCTCCACAGCAGTAAAAGAATAGTTACATTTTCCAAACAGTAGCATCAATACCTGCTACCAGCATTCTTTTACTTCATTGATGTCAGCAGGTATTCACAAGGAACTATACTGACACTATTAATATGATGCATAAACCAAAAAGAGAGTAATCAGGAGCATCTTCCAACAAAATGGACAAATTAAAATCAAAGCAACGGTTAAAAGGTCAAAACTTAGACAATTCACTTTTACTTGCAGTTCTGTTCAAGTTTCCTTCTTCCCACCATCAAGTTTATATTTTTGATGTTTTCAACAGATAATCACAATCTCACATCTACCAAAGTGATTCCACCAGCAGGATTTGGCTCCCCTAGCTTCAGGGATCTAAATCTATCTAGCTGAAGCCAGACACAGGTACGGCAGCAGACTCTGGAGAGAAGTGAAGCATCTCTTGGGATGAAATAAAATCCTCCAGGTTTCTTTCATCCTTTTCATTATCCCACACCACTATCCAAGACTAATTTTGACACAGCTAAATTTAGGGAAGCTGAAATCTGAGATTCATAATTTTTAAATGAACATAAGCAAGATCTGATACAGCTTTCCATTTGAATTAAAGCAAGAGATTGGATCTAGCACAAACTAGATACGAGAGTGGAAAGCTTCAATTTGGAAAATTTCAGTTTCAAAAAACCCACAAAATCTGTAGTAGCGTATTTCTCTGAGGACACATCTCAAGAGTAAGTGAAGAAAAAAGTAGTAAGTAGGATGCGTGTATATATTAGTTCACTCACACTAGAAATAATGAAACAACTGCTGACATCAACAAAAAGCACCCAATTTAGACACAGACAGTAATTCTATAGAGCACTTATCTTTATTTCCCCTCCAAAGAGCCAAACTCTACAATAAAGGAGTTCTTAGTGGTACTGTGGAGACCACCAGGCTTAGCAGTAACTCACACATAAACTTTGGATGAGCAAAAAGGAAGGGGAAAATTTAAAAAAAAAAAAAAAAAAAAAGTGATCCAGTACCATCACAACACATAACAGGGATATGCACAGTTAGAAGCTAGATTCTTAGTAAAGTTTTATCCAAACTAGCGCTCTCCATTCCTCTACCATTAATTATGCCAGACACTTCTGACACACTGGTCTGGACATGCTTTCTGGGCCTGTTTTCCACACAGACCATGGCAGTGAATTGCAGCTGAGGACTGTAAGCAGCATCCTTGGCACTGGGGAGAGAGAGAAACACCCACACACAGATCCCCAAAAGAAAAACACTGTGGTCTGAGACAACACTAGCGCGATGCCAGTCCTAGAATTTGTCACAAAGAGCAGACACTTCTCCCACAACTGACATGATGACTATGGAGGTATCTCCATGCAAAACTAAATCCTGGCTTGGGAGAAACATAAATAAAAGCGATGACCCCACAATACAAGGACACTTGCTTCTTGGTTTGAGCAACTGGCACACAGATCTAATCACCTGTTTCCTGGTCTAATTGTTCAATTCAAGGCAATCTTGAGTATGAAGATATTGCACGTATTTAAATATCAGTGTAATAAATTAGTGTAATTAGTTTAAACACTAGTGTTTCAACATTGATGTCGTAACTACAGATCAGGTAACTCAGCGTTCTGTACTCAAGGAGAGAAGGAATTTTAATTATTTACTTCTCATGTTTTCATACCAATTTAATCTTGCCCTGAGAATTGCTGGACACTGGAAACTAAAAGAACACATTCCATTCTTATCTCCAAGTAGCAAAACCAAAGCGCTAAACTTAAAGCATCAGGACTTGCTACTTAGACCACCAATTATAAGTAGTTTTGGAATCTGAAAACAGTACACAAATAAACCTTCAGTGAAAAAAAGAATTTGAAGGATTCAAGAATAAAGATATGTCCACGTAATCTTTTTTCTTAATTATTAGCATTAGTAGAATTAGGCATTGCTGCTGTCACCTTCTCGACTTGACTCCCTGCAACAATATCCTGGATTTAGCTAGTGTAACATCAGCAAAGAGGAGTACACACCATAAAAGATCTACACAATACTCAATCAGGATTGCTCCCTCAGAACCATTTTTTCCCCAGAAATACCAGCTCTGAAACTCTTCCAAAAAGCGATACATTAAATACCCTTAGGAAATAATGTTAATTAGAATGTGCCTCCTCCAACTCTTCCGCAAAAGAAACTACAAAAAAGGGTCCACATAAAAATGAATAAAAGATAAATAAATTAATCATTCTGGGAACTTGGGACCTCAGCAATGGTTTTGCAATAGATGTTAGATGTTTTCATAATCTTGGCTACCCCCATTCACAAAACATAGCAAGAAAGAACAAATCACAGAGATACTATGATATTCAATTGCCTATATAAAACCCCTAAACAAGCTTGGAACCCCTAACTTTACAGTAAAAAATAAGTACCTCTTAATAAGTAATTTTCTCTGGAAATATCCAAATTAAGGCAGTACTAAGCTTATGGCACAAAATTATAAAAATCCATCTAAAATTATTTATTTTTAATTTATTTTAAAGGCTAATAGACACCATGGTATGTTTGGTTACCAACAATTCCGTGTGATCAATCTGAACAGTCCTATTAGACTTATACACAATATCCAGATTAATATCTTGCCACAGATGATAATTTATTAATATGTAGAGTAAGGACTTTCGCTTGATGGGAGTTTAATTCAACAGTATATTTAAGTATAAATGAATTAGGTTAACAACACGAAAGAAAATTTAAGTGATAACTAAGAGGCAATTTCTTCTCCTCAGATGAAGATGACTAGAGGCTGCTATTTACAAAATTCAAATCATACATGTAATGATGATGTTTAAACACTAGAACTTTAAGCAGTCTGTATATTTAAAAAAAGAAAATCCACTGTACATGGCAATAATGACCTACCTTTTGGAAGGATCTTTTTGAAGGCATAATGAAATTAGTTTTCTAAAGGATTTGCCATACTTTTTCATCATCTCCTTGTCTTCTACTCCTGTCTCTAAAGTGGGCGGGTCATTTTGAAGTGTCAGCATTAACACCTACAGTAAACCCAAAAAAGAGGTCCTGTGAGCAAAATCAATTCAAAAACATATGGAAACTAAAATAGAAAAAATATTCCACAGAATACATATATTTAGGTATTTTGAGTTGCTATTGAAAATGAAGTAGTGCTAACTGTCTAGCAGTATTAATAATACAAAGTAATACAAAGTGATTGTTACTTTCATAGGAGGGTATTTGTGATAAGGTGCTGCTCCTGTTGCTAATTCAATGGCTGTTATCCCAAAACTCCACATATCAGCCTTGAAGTCATAACCTCGGACCTGGAATAGAACCAGAAAGGAGAAATAAGGTGGTGGTATCTCAAGTTCCAAAAATTAAAGATGAAACAAATATATTCATTTATTTAAAAAAAAAAAATTAACACTAGAAATACCTGCTCCATTACTTCAGGGGCCATCCAACATGGAGTACCAACAAATGTTTTCCTTACTTTGTTACGAGTAACATCACCTCCCGTTGCTAAAAATGCACTAACGCCAAAATCTGGGAAGGGGGAGAAAAAGTTGAAATCTGTTGAACTACCAATAACAAAGCAAAAGTTTTACACTTTCGAAATGAAGTCAGTTCATAAAGGTCTACTTATAGAAACTCTCCATTGCAGAGCTTACCTCTGTTTCATGACACACCGTTCTTGAAATGCTACAGAACAAATGCTATAGTTTTAGCTGGGAGATCTGCACTGGGAGTCTCTCAAGTTTAACCTCCTAGTATGTGTCTTCCTCAATATGGTTACAAAGGACTTCAGTACGTCTGTCACTTAAGGTTTTCAAACATGCACTTTGAACCAAGGTTTGAAAGGTTTGCACCTGCTATTTTTCAAAGATAAGGAGCTACCTACTCTATAGCTACTAAATCTGAATGCAATTTAAACATGAGGGAATACTGTATGTAACTTAAATACATGGAGATTTGACAAATCAAAGATAATCAAAGTGATCAACAATATATATTTAATATTAGACCATGACATGAATAGTTTTTTCCAAATTCCAAAATAGCAAAAAACCTCCATGTTCTGTAACTTCTCACCACGTCAGTGACAGCTGTTCTGGGAGAGGCAGGGGATAAATGGAAGAAAGAAGAGCAGATTACCAGTGTAAGGAGAAATACTGTCATTTTGAGTGGAGCTTTATGAAGAGTATTTCAGACTGTGCTATTTACAATCCAGTTATACTGAAATCAAGTGCTTTAGTATAGATCTACTTCAATTTTTATTTTACAGTGTTCCCTAATTTTAAGGTTGGAAAAAAAAAATTTAAAGATCAGCAGTTAGATAAAATGTAGATTTATCCTTACTTTCCATTTAACAGCCATTAAGCACCACAGACTCAAATTCTGGACCTCTTCTACATTACTAAAACACACAGAAATACAGTAGACAAGTAAGAAGCAAGCTTCAAGCAATATTGTTTAATTTTCCCTGCAGCTTGCCTGATGAATGAAAAAACAAAAACTTTTTTCCCCTGAAATTTGTAAGTTATAGAATAGACAGGTTTTGTTTGTATTTCTGAAAAGAATGAACAGAAGCAGGTGTTTCTAAAGCTAAGTTTTTACTGCGCTAAAAATCAATGCTGGTATTATTGGCAGTTTTCTGAAGAGGAACTATTACCTGTAAGGAAAAGCTGAATAGGCAGAAATAAAATAATTTTTAAAAAGCATCAATAAAGGAGAGATACGGAAAAAATTGACGACCTTTCAGTACTAAAGATAAATAGTTTGTGTTGGGCAACTGCTTACATGTCCTTTCAAGAACTGAGACACACAGCTAAAATACCAACTTAACCTTTGCTCCTCTACTGATGTTTTCCCTATTAACATAACATTAATTTTATAAGTACAATGAACAAGAAATATAAATGGGTGAAGGATGACAATGAAAAAAACCCCACAACCAAAACCTAAGGAAAATCTCTTCTTGCACAAGCTTCAAAATGAAATGTTGCAACATCTCACTGAGAAATATGTGGTAAGTATTTAGTTAAGCAAGTATTTCACTATAATACTATTGAAACACTGTCGTATGCTTACAGAGAAAAAGAATGCTTTGATAGCTACTTAATATAAACAAGACTTTAATTTCCCATCCCAGGCACAGCTTTCACAAATGCAGGTTATTTAAAAGAAGAGATGACCTACAGCGACAAGCTTCCTATCACATCGGAGACAAAGTATTCTTGAGAACGAGTAACATAAAGAGGAAAGGGAAACGTATTACAAGGAAAGAGCTGAACAATTCAGCAGTTTTAGGCACTAAAAGTCGCAGCTAATACTAAAGAAAAAAACAAATTTAACGAAGAGCCCTGATCTAAATGTATTAGTAAAGCAGAAATAAGCATAGCCAACAAACCATTTACTCCCTAATGCCTTTTTCAGCTCAGCCAGGGCTGGGCACTTGCCAAGCCTCAGCCAAGGCCAACATCAAGTTAGTGTTAGGCCTAGGGTTGGCAGAGAGACAATGCCTATGGTCTCCAAGGGAGCTGGGCTGCAAGGAGCCTACTAAGGGAAGGCACAGGCTGCAAAAACATTTCTCCCATAACTTTCTCACCTTTACTGTGGCTGCAGACTTCAGCCTAAGGCTCAGCCAAGGCCCTGCATAGGGCTACAGTTAAGATTCGGAGAGAAACAAAGCATCAAGCTCCTGTGAGAATGGGGGTGGCCAAGGAAAGCCTGGGCTGCCAAACAATTGCCCCTGATAAATCTTTCTTCTCCATCTGGCTTGAGTACCTGAGACAAAGTGTCTGCCTATTTTTATCTATATCTTTTCCAAATATTTCCGTGGGTATGGATTACCACAGGAGTGAACACTCCGAGAACCACCGGTGCAATGGGTAAGTTCAGACAGCTATGCACAAAACTGAAAAGCAGGATCTTCTGCTTAGAGTTCTCAAAGTGCACATTCTTCTTCTGACTAAATTTACTGAAACTGTAATTTCTTGACACATCATACAGCCCATACCTTCTATACTACCACCAACCTCTGTGTAGGATTGGTCTTTGCTATATGCTCCTTACTTCATCTCACGTATCTTTGATATTTTGACCTTTGCCAGGCAATTCAGGCGTAGAAGACTGAAACCCTGATGAAGTACCAATCATCTTGTTTGCCCAAAGCACCAGACCTTCCAGTCCCAATAGTTTTAAGCAGAATGTTGAAGCTGAGGAACTGTAGTGACTATTTAACATTGTATTTGAAAGTCAGAAGTCTCCTGCTCTATACAGAGGAATTTTGTACTTTAAAATAAGTCTCCCCCATTTAAACAAAACAAAAATACATGTATTTACCTCTTTCCCACCAAGACTGAGCAGATTCTCTGTGCAGAACCTCTGAGGTCCGTAATCAGAGGTCTCTGTAGAGCTATCCCTATTCTTTGAAGAATGGATGCTCTTCTATATCTGCACGTAATCTTTTGTCAGAGAAACAACGGGCTGAGCTTCCTTTGTGAGCCCCTTAGAACACAGAAATGCTAATGGATAACTGTGTCTTCAAATATTACTCCTCATATATTGTAGCAGCATGCGCTATGGATACATCTTTCCATTCTAGAAACTTGGTATGTGGAAGAACGAGCAGTCAAAAGAATTTAAGTTCTTCTAGCAAATAAAAAGAAGCAAAATTATTAGTTATCTGTTCCCAAAAGATGGAAGGAGATTTTTACTTTGTCAAGGTAAGAAGATGGAAAAAGGATGAATTTCAGTCTCTCTGACATTCATAATTGGCTTTCGGTTAATGTGCAGTGTTTGGCCGTCCCAAACAGAACAGCCCCACACCAACAAAGAAATGCCTTCAGTTCCGCCTGAAGACTGGAAATAATAACCTGGTATTGAAATAATGCCTCACAGAAAGACACATTTCACGTATCCACCCAGCCACCAAACTTCCGCAGTCCTGCATGCCCTGAATGCCCCAGCAGCACAATTAAAGCCTTACTCGTTAAGATGCCTACAGCTAAAAGGAGGAAAAGGTCATGAAACCAAGCCCTGAAGTTGAACTAGAAAGGGATAAATGGAGCTGTTGTTTGAATGTTATCTCATTACTGGAAGAGTAAATTTCATTATGTATGAAAGTAACAATCTAAAGTCAACAGCTTTGGTTCAGATGGCTCACGAGATTTCTATCTTTCAAGTTATTTTTATTATTTTTTAATTAACTTGTCTAGACATCTACTCCTTTACAATATGAGATCTAAGAAATACTTGGAACAACGTAAACCTAGAATCTCAGCAGTTGCCCAAAGTGCTATACAAAGTGAAGACAACTGTAGGGTATAATCAAGTGAATAAATAAAAATTAAGTACATTCTTAAAATTCAAGTCTGTAAAATTGACTAACTACTTTAAAAGTCTTGAACTCAAAACAGAAGACTTAAAACTGCTCCAATTAGTAAATAGTTTGTCAACTAGCCAATCCTTGCCCGTCCAGTTTCATAAACTTTAGACAATGGCATATTAAAGCCCTCAAAATAAATGTTAACATGGTACTTTGAAAGCACTGTTTATATAAAAAAGAACCTTTGGCTATAGCCATTTTTATTACTGACAGCTACTAAACACAAAGCTTCCATCGCTGGGTCACGGTCTATAAATTGTGAAAGGCCTAGGAGTGTGCTGGGAGAGGGGACAGGTATTACCACCTGCTCACTCTATTTTCCGCATATCTGATACTAACTTGAGAGATGGGATACGGGGCCTTGCTCGGTACTTAAGCTCTTATAAAGACCAAATAATTTGATTCTTACAGATTACCTCTCAAGAAACATATAGATACATTCATAGGGTATTTAAGATGCTAAACTGTATCCAATTGATCCCATTGCAAAATAAATGGTAGAAATGCCAAAAATTACTTTCGGTGAGATCTCCCTCATACATCTCAATGACTAGTTAAGTTATAGCCAGTGTCCTCACGAAGGGCAGTACATACAGGTTTTTGAATCCTCAAGAACTATCATAATCACTTGCAGTAATAAATTAAATAAACTTGAAGTATGAGTTGCTACCGTTTGCAAGCTGTTTAATCAATATTTTTCCTGTGTTCCATCAAATATATAAGGAAACATTAAGAGGACATTAAAAAGTCACCTTATACATTGAGGAATTTCTAAATCATGTATCATTAACCAAGAAGCCTGAAAGTTGCAGTTACAGCACTCCAGAAGGAGTAGTTAAAAGCCAATAGAAAACTTGTATCTGTTGCCCCTAATACAGCTGCAATTACCTTTTTTGTTATTTAGCCATTACTCTACCACCACCATTACCTGCTATTTGTACAGAGCCATCTTCACCCAGAAGAATGTTGCCAGCCTTCAAATCTCTAGAATGTACAAACAGAGGTTACTTTTATGTATGAAAGTACATATGTGCACATTTTATGTAAATAAAGAAGGAAATATTGCACACTAATCATTTCACAAGATAGCACTTTAAATTTAAGAGACAGAAGCAGGAACTGAAGTATAAAATATAACTCATTCACATGAAAAGAGTACAGAACTCAAACTCTCACAAACTCCAGCTCTCTTGTATAAAGGGATCCAAATTCCAGCTTTGGCACAAAATGAGCAAAATTTAGGTATAGATTTTGAGAACAGAAATATTTAGGTGCAAAGTCTGTTTTACCGCCTTTTACAAGTAAATCTCACAAACTGAGAGCTTTCAGAGCTTTAAAGCAAGAACTAATGCTTTCTCACATCCAACTGCACTGCTACTGAAAAAGAAAAGTTGAAAAGTTACCTTCTTTGATGTCATCAGAGAAGAGACCCATCTTCAAAAAAGGTAAATATACTGTAGACTTCTACCCAATGAAGCTATTAAAGCTCAGGAATAGCAACCTTATTTTGCTATAGGGTACCATGATGAAAAGTCACTTGACACTGAATCTGCCAAAACTTCAGCCTGTGCTTCACAGTCAGCTATATCCATCTAACAGACTATTCACATACAATGTTAAGAAGAAACCTTTCTGGTTGTTTGTTGGGGTTTTTTTGTTGGGTTTTTTAGTGTGGGTGTTTTGTTTTTGTAGAAACGTGCATCCCATTCTTAATGCACAGGATAAATCTTTCGCACAGAATATATCTTAAACATCAAGAATTTGAGCAAATCTCTCATTCCAAGATTTACTGAACATAATTAACATATTGCTACTGAAAATTAACATAACCTGTTTCCTTATATATAAACAAGGATGTATCAAAACAACAGAAAAAAAATCCCAGAACAATTTTGTAAACATCTCCAACTGGCAAGTAATACCTGATACAGCACTCCCCGAACTACACAGCTCTCACCTACAACATACATGGGAAAAGGAATGCACACTGTATCTTCTTGAACAGGATTTCTGTGGTACTACACAGTTTACAAATTAGATGTTATAAAAAAGGAGAAATCTCAGATGTAACAAATAGATCTTTTTATCTTTTTTAAGGTCCTTTAAGAACAGACAAAGAGAATTCCCAAATCCGACCTCAAAGGGTCGTGTCATCCTTAAAAGTTAATGAATGTTCCGTCTGCAACAATATCAGTTTAACATAAGACTATGAATTAAGGTTTGAGGCAGATCTTTGGCATTCCAGACCAGAAGTCAAGATAATTGTTCTTTATTTCTCCATTTATCTCAATTTTCTCTCTGCAAAAGGAGGAAATAGTTCTTGATTTACATCAGAGGCAGTTCATTATAAGATGAGACATAAGAAGTACACATAAAGAACAATTACTGTGCTACATCTGCACTACCTCCATTCTCAGAGTCCTGTCTGCAGTTAATCTATTTTTTGTTTGAAAGATTCCCTTACAAAAGGCTAATGCTTGAAACAGGGAGAGTGAGTCTGTTGTAGGCACCTTCCTTAAAAGGCAAATTCACCTCAGTAAAATTGATTAGGGAGGTCAGAGTACAACACTTCCAACACCCAAACAGTGGAAGCAACCTGTGGATTGCTACAGCAGATATGTATAGATCACCCTGGAGGATCTGCAGAATTTACACTGAGGAAATCAATGGAGAAAGAATATAAAGAAGGCAACAATCACCAGATGCACATACACCAAGGTGCATTTCCACAGCACCAATCCCAGCTTTATGTGTCGTCATAATGAGAGAGCTGTAATAGACATTAGTGATTACCAGGAAAGAGTACATTTCACATACATACAGCAGTGCCCAAATGCCCAAGATTACAGGTTTACTGGGCAACACAATAACCAAGTCACAGCCTGTATCACATAAAATAGATTTAGATTAGCTTCTTGGAGTACCAGCAGGCACAGAAGTATGGACGACATTCTGGCATACTTAGTGCAGCACAGACCTATCCTAACTATAAGAGGGATAGACAAGCAAGTACTAAGTATTAGCGACAAACGCAGCTAAGATCACAGCATCTGCCGTAGTGCTATCATTTGATAACTACCAAGCGCATCAGCAGTGTGTGAGAGGCAATACAATTCAGCCATGCAACTGCAGCTAGTCAGTATCAACAAACTACATACTCAACTTTGAAAATGCTTTTCACTGTGTATATGCTCCTACCTGTGAATTTGCCCATTCCTGTGTAGATAGTCTAAGCCCTCCAAAACTTCTTTTAGAATTGTTGCTATTATTGGTTCTTCAAGGACACCATTTTTGTGCTCTCCTCTGTTGACAATATACTTTATTATATCAAGCATTGAACCTATGTTGCACATCCAGAAAAGAAAAAAAACACATATACAGCATTA
Source organism: Rhinoptilus africanus (assembly GCA_013400135.1). Lineage (NCBI taxonomy): Eukaryota > Metazoa > Chordata > Aves > Charadriiformes > Glareolidae > Rhinoptilus > Rhinoptilus africanus. Next base: position 596,866 of record VXBO01007728.1, on the reverse strand, counting down.
TCATACCAGATTTTTGAGAAAACTTTATTTCTTCATTCCTTCTGTGCTACTGCAATATAAATCTTTGCATGTACATGTGAAGACCACATGTACCTAGCACTGAATAAAGCACACTGATACCTCACAGAATCACAGGGTTGGAAGGGACCTCTGGAGATCATCTAGTCCAACCCCCCTGCCAGAGCAGGGCCACCTTAGAGCAGGTTGCACAGGAACGCGTCCAGGCGGGTTTTGAATGTCTCCAGAGATGAAGACTCCACCACCTCCCTGGGAAGCCTGTTCCAGTGCTCTGCCACCCTCAAGGTAAAGAAGTTCCTCCTCGTGTTTAGGTGGAGCTTCCCATACTCAAGTTTGTGCCCGTTACCTCTTGTCCTGTCACTGGGCACTACCGAAAAGAGCCTGGCCCCATCCTCCTGACACCCACCCTTCAAGTATTTATAAGTGTTGATTAGGTCCCCCCTCAGATGCCTCTTTTCCAGGCTAAAGAGACCTAATTCCCTCAGCCTTTCTTCATAGGAGAGGTGCTCCAGTCCCCTCATCATCTTGGTAGCCCTTTGCTGCACCCTCTCCAGCAGTTCCCTGTCCTTCTTGAGCTGGGGAGCCCAGAACTGGACACAGTACTCCAGGTGGGGCCTCACCAAGGCAGAGTAGAGGGGGAGGATGACCTCCCTCCACCTGCTGGACACACTCTTCTTGATGCACCCCAGGATGCCATTGGCCTTCTTGGCCACACCTCGTTCAAACAAGAAACAAAGCACTGGTTGTTGTCAAGAATACTGTAGCACTCAATGATCCTCTAGAAAGATCTGCTAACAGCTTTCTAAACTACCATTTATTAAAAATTCCAGAGCGTCCCACATTTAAACAGACATGTGCAGCAATCATTTTGGTTTATTATCCAGCTTAGTTTATAGTTCACATGTTCACAACATGCACATAAACATGCAGCTGCAAGACTGGAAGGAGATACTCTCTCCAAACAAATGATGACAACATCCCATGTCACACCCAGCTTGACACTGAACTTCAGTTATTATAAATTCCAAGGAATCTAATAGCAAAATTTTCTTTTAATATAAGCTTTTTTCAACAGCTCACAGTAAATTCCTGTCATGAATCACTGGTTTCTCTCAGCGTATGCGCTTGCTTGTGATTGCACCGAACAAATCAACCAAATGCAATGTAACAAGTATTACTTTATGAGCACTTCCTATCCTTGCTTCCTAGGATGACGGCGCAGCAGTCTGCTGCCATCCCAAGCCTAATCTTGAAGAGTATCATGTAGCAACCAAGACTACCACATATTATTTGGGAGCCTCGCTTTTCTAAGCCATATGCACATTCAGCTCAGCTCCTTTTTTCCTCCTATCACCAGGTAAGATTTTTATATCATTAACCATCAAAACTGTAATGAGCATTTGGTTAGTTTAAGCAATAAAAAAGATGCAACACGTATAACACCTGTCCTAAGAAGAATCTTCCTTGTATAAGAAATGAGAAACACTCATTATCAAATCAGAAATATATGCATTTTTACAAAAACAGAGTGGATTCTAGAGAAACTCAAAAGAGTCCACACAGAGAAGTGACTTAATTCTCATGAGTTTTCCCTACACAGCCTTGATAGAGAATTTTAATATATTGATTCGCAATAAAAAAAATTCAGTAACTACATCAATAGAATTTATCTCAAGTAATTCTTAGCCTGTACATATACAAACTCTTTAAGCTTGCGTATTTCTGCTGTAACACACCTGTGTCTCAAGATTCATCCCACATAGTCTCTCTACCCTCTCCTTATTTGGTTTAGGTCAATTAATTCAAACAAGGTGCATTAGAAGAAAAAAAATCATACTATTTCCTTGCAGCTAAACATGTGAAACCAGTAACTTACCGCCACTTAACAGCTTCATAACCAGCCAAAGTTCATCCTTCACCACAAATGATGTGTAATAGGTCACCACATTGGGGTGATTGCATTGACTCATTGCTTGAATTTCTTTCTGTAAGAAATACAAAGCCCAGCATAACACACCCAGCTATCAGTTCTGCTTGTAGAGAGGGAAAGTTTAATTTCCAAAGTGAAATACTAGAACAGAAGTATGCACAGAATATGCATCAAGGCACCAAAACATTTCAATTTATCTATAGATCTGCATGCAAGACAAAACACTATTGCAAAGAACACGAGGGAGGCCTGGCCAGGAGATACAGGCCTAACTACAGCAATTTTCTTCTGAGAGCAGCAAAAAAATTATTATTAAAGTCACAAATTCAGAGTGAGCAATGAAGAATGAGTAGTCTCCAAGAACTGATGGTGTGGGTACAGGCTGGACAACAAAACGCAAGGAAAGATCAAAACCTACTGCCTTTCCTGTTCAAAATGGGATATGAAAAAGAATAGAATGGGAGCAGCTGGGAAAGGAGGAAGGAAGCTGCTGGACAAAGGACACAGCACCACTGTCTTAAGCTACTGTGGGATGGACAGGCAGACACCAGAGCCACGCAATCAAACGGAACTGCAAGAGGAAAAAGCAATGTTACAGACCAAAAGTCAGAGGAAACAATTGAGTAGAGGAGCACAGCCACCAACAGATGCACAACGTGGCACTACCAAGTAACACCATCTATGACACGCTACAGCTGTACACGTTAAGAATGACTGCCTTGTATCTGTTATTTCAAACAGACTCCTTTTTCTATTCACTCTTCCACGCAGTTCTGTTACACCTTTCCGGCTGCTCTCACTACCCTGCCGATCCTTTACACAGGAGCATTTAGGCCTCCTTTGTTACAGATGGTTTGGCCTCACACTCGCTTGAGCTCCCACAACCAAGCTTCTCCCTCTCTGCTGCCAGCCACACAGGTCCATCCCCAGTGCTAAAGCACATGGTCCTGGAGGGTGAGCCAGTCAGGGAGCCAATTCAGCTAAAAACCAAACTCTTCCACCACCTCTCCGTCCCTGAAAAGCAACTGCTCTCAGGGGGACCCATGTTACACATTGACTCACCAGCCCTGGCGCAAGGCAGGGACTTTATCAGTCCCACTTAAGATTGGTTAAAGCTGCCACAGATGCCATTTTCAACTTTCAGCCTCAGTTCAGCAAGTGTCTGAAAGAGGGGTTTTTTGCTGTTGTTATTTGCAATGCACTTGAGATTACAGCCACTTTCTAATGAAAAGTTAGTTATATGTATTAAAGACTGTGATTTAATCTCATGATATGTGTTGGTGACTATTAAGTCAGGCTGTAGTTTGACACACACTTCAGCTAGTCCTGCTGTCAAAAGTCTCCTCCCTGGACAACTTCTGAGCCCTGAACCACAGAAGGATGAAAGCCTGGATAATCATGCAATGAGCCTGAATAACTGAGGAATTTGCAAAATAGCTTCCACCCTCAGGAGACAGTAGGTCAAAAACAGAAGAAATCTATGTGGGGCACATTTCTTTCACAGCAGGCAGGTCAGCTTAAACACGAGTCAAATTATTGCCTCAGGTTCTGAATTCAGCTCCCCACACCAAATCTGAAACATGATTCTCACACTCTTTCTTACTATTTCATTTCTTACATTGTCTTATTGTTTTCCTATGCTGGTAATACAACAATGGCTCAAGAAGTCTACCTGCTACTACAGGGCAAAAATACACCTCATCTATCTTACTAACACATTAACAGTGCAGAAATGTGACTACTTGACTGTGGTAAGCTTCACAATCTTTAACTGGTAAGTGCTTTGACTATTTTGTCTACCTTCATCAACTCAACAGCACCAAAGCCATAATGGCACTTAAAATCTAAAATTTCTCCCTCCGCTTCTCCCTCCCTTGGGCTAGCACAAGTGTTTGTGTGCTGCATCAGGAAACACACCCAGGTTAAAAGCTAACTTCTTTTCCACCAGGTTATTCCTGATCCGATTTCACCAAGCAGCTGCACTAGAATGTGTGTCTGCCTAAGGGCAGGTGGGTGACACAGTTAATATGCAACTGTGAGACGGCTCCTTTCGGTGCTCAGCTGCAGCGCCCACAGGGCCAGGTCCAGACCCCAGTGACCAGGCAGGTGCTGCAGCTCTGTGGGTGCTTTCCGGGGGCTTCCTCCAGGGATACCTGGGGTACAGCTGTTTGAAAACCCAGTCAATCAAATAAGCCATTCTGTAGAATATTCTTTGGTTTGTAGTACTGAGATTTTTGGTTGTTTTAAAAAAATGGAGGGGTAAGGAGATGGGGGAAGATACCCAGTCAGGACAACCCTAAGGACAAGAACTTTTAAACTTTTTTCCTTGGCTCATAGGGTTAAGTTACATTTAGCTTACAATGGTGAGAACACAGGACATTGCAGGAAACAGAGTATTGAATTTCAGGAGTTTGGCAGTTTGTGTAACCTCAGTATTATTTAAGCTCCCTCCCCCACTGTCCTTCTATTTTAATTGACACTGGCCCAAAGTCTGCTTACGTGGGCACCAGGCTTGCTGCGTTTTCCACTTCTCTGAAGGCCACACAGCTGAGAATTTGCAAAGGGTGCCTTTGCACAGCATCCATAAGCACTCAGCAGCAGGATTTTACAAAACAGCATGTTCAGAGGGCAGAGAGTTCTAGAACGTCCCTGTGCCAATGGAAACTGTTTGATCAGAAAAAAAAGTGATTGAAAACTGAGTAGACTCAAAAATGGCATTAAAAAACCCAAAATGGAAGAGCATTCTAAGTATTATCAACAGAAATAAAAATGTTAGTACAGTTGTAACGAGTTTTGAAGGTCAATGATACCCTCTTCCAGAATAACATCTCTATTTTTTAAACAAGATTTTAAAATCTATTAGAACTGAGTCAAAGCAAGTATACTTCCTCTCACAGAAGAATAATTATGTATGTGTACACATGCCCCTGTGTGCATGCACATACAAAACCAAAAGGAAACATACATGGCCTTTTTTTTTTTTTTTAAACCTCCTAACCAGGAACTCGGAAAGCCAGAATTTATGTTCAGATCAAAGCCGACCAACAAATAAAAGAAATGCAAAATCTGAACACAGAACAGCAGAAACTGACTTACGTTAAAAAATAAAAAAGATGGTATGGACAATTATCTTTGTACCAAAAGAAAACAATATGGGACCAAAAATTCAAGACCTATCGCCTTATTCGGCAGACAGTGGAGACATGTCAGCAGTAAAGACACTCAAGCACTTGCTAAGGTAACTTTGTGCAAGCTGGTAACTAACTGTAATTATTTCTCTAGACCACCTGTACATCTCTTGCAGATTTTTGGCAGTTTTTTCTGGTTTTATTTGTTGTGACTTTTAAATTCTCAATTCCCATTATTAGTTCAAATTCTAATCAAAAAAGATCATATTTTGACCATTATATATTACGATCATTAGTATTTCCGGTTTTACAGAAGTGTTCTTTATGGGCTGTAGATGTTAATGTATCATGCACAGCATCTCACCTTGGGCTGGTCTCTTTCTAAACACATTTCAGAATTTATCTTTTGAGTTTTTAGTTGACAGAAGCCCCACTACCTCAGAGGTAGCTTCCACTACCGTAATCCTCTTAAGAAAAAGACAACAATGTCCCATACAAGCTGCTACATAAGCTGAAGCTGAATGCCATCGATCATCAGGGGAAGAGCATTTTGGGTCCTCCACTGTAAACAAGCCATCTTATCTGAAGAAACTGGATGGACCATACCCTCTGTATCAAATTCAAGATATCTTTTGCACTGGCAATTCCCTGCTGAGGAGATCATTTCCTTCAGAGGCAGGAATTTCTGCATTAGAAAAAGCCCACAGTCTCTAGGCAGTAGTATAACCTGTGGAACAGAAGAGAGTGTTCTCACTTTTAGCATGGTCTTGTGCCCTTCGACTCTTGTTATCCCGCCTATATATAAATATGCATTACTCTTACAAGCACCTGACAAGGAGCATTAGAAAGCAACAGGTTTCGGTTTTTAACAGTTCTTTGCGACTTTGTCTGGATTGCAATAACCAGTTCAGAGGAAAAACTCTTGCAGTCCCTTTTACGAAGGACCCTTCCTCCTCTGATCCAAACAAACAGCATTCCTCAAATGGCTTGTTATGGCCTATCGGATAAATGTGTGTTACTAGATTTAACAAGAGTTTCCTTGAGTACACGGCAGTGGAGCCATTCCTACTTTTCCCTTCAAAAGTTATCATTACAAAATGATCCAACAACTAGTTTTTGCCATCTTTTGGTGCTTTAGACATTTTAAGGAGACCTACTAAATTTTACCTTTATATTTGTAATCAGTGTAAGGAAAATGTGTCTTTCCTTGGTATTAAGAAGAGACAGACAACCAGACAGTAATCTCTTGAAAAGTGAGCCTCCAGAAAGCAAGGGGTAAGGTTCTTCCCACAGTTTATGGCAGCTGGTTATCTCAAGATTCAAATTTGCAATTCCTGGTTTTGTACTATTAGAAAATATACATTAGTAAAATACATTTTTAGGGGAAGGGCATATTTCTTGCAGATTATTTTCAAATCTTTTCCTCACTATTATCCTGCATAAAATTCTACCCTCACTTTTGGACCAAACAAAAACCAAAATCCAAACAGAAGATAGTCTCTATGTAATATGTTCCACTCTGTTTTACTTACAAGTAATTCATCCATACTGGTTTGGCATTTTTCTAAGTTGATCCTCTTTATTGCTACACGTTCTTGCCTGGGTTTGCATAGTGCTGCCTGGACAACTGCTGTAGCACCACTACCTGTAAAAGGGCAGAAAAGGAACATAGTCTTAATATAATAGGAGTCTAAACCAGCGACCAACATGAAGAACTTAAAACCTGCTGTTTACCCTTTTTCAATGCTTTCCCCACATGCTCACCTTTCCACTAGCAAGAATGCTTGCACACTTCTCAAATAGAGAAGAAAACCCACAAAGTTTCTGTTTCATACTCCACAAAAAAATCCAGAGCCAACAACTTAAAATTACATGCTCATTTATCAAGTCACACCTGCCACCTCAATGCATTTCATATAGTTTGGAAACCATTACACTTTTGTCTTTGGACACATCCGTTTTAATCAAGAACATGACTTGCACAGTTAACAAAATTAAAATCATTACACAGAAGGGCAGGGAGTGTGTACTTTATCAAATGTTATTTCTTTCTGTTCTTTCAGGTCAGTCCCTATTTAACCAAGTTTCTGTTTCCTCTACGCAAAGAACAGAAAAATATCCGTAAAATTGTACATGCCAAACCTACAGTTTCAACTATGCTCCTGCTCATTCATCACAATTATGGTAACATCCTACAGTAAGCATTCTGATTCTTGTGAAGAGCGTGGGAGGCGCAATTATCACACAAACAATAAGACACACGTTGCTGAATGGGCCAGCAAAGAAAGTCAGTAATGCTTATTTGACATGCAGATCACGTATGATCATACAACTACACTGACAACAAAGCTTGGTTGAATTGAACAAATTTTGAGGAAAGCATTAGAATAATTTTCTTTAGTATGCTTTATTAGCAAGTAGCAGGGGTAAATAGATCTTGTTGCTTCTTTTATCAAGCATCCCACTGGCTTTGCCCCAGTCAGTAGTCTCACTAAATGAATTATATGATTGCAAGTAATATTCAGAAGGAGTTTTACCCAGGTTGCACATCTTGCTGCCACATCAAATACAGCAGTGTGTGCAGAAATCTAAAAATCCCTCGACAAGTAGCTTCTATCTGTAATTCTATTTTAATATAAATCATGGATTTCTGGTAAGTCACAAATTGAGAAACACTATATTGGCCTGCTCATACACCATGTTCTACTTATGCTCAGTAATGGGCATGTCCTAGATGAATACCAATTGTGAACAAAAAGCCTTTTGTTGTCAAGCTCTACAAATGTGGATTCAGTTACCAGCCGACTTAAGAACAATTGAGAGCTTTTCCCTCTGCACATCTGAAAACAGCACCAACAATACCTCATGACTGAAAGTTATTGTCCATGTTTTAATTGCTATTTGCTTAGCTATTTTCATGTACTGTTTGTTCACATGACATTTTCACTCAAATCACAAAGCTTTTTAACTCAGTGTGTGAATTTCATTACAAAATTCTGAGCTCATCTTAAAAAAAAAAGTCTCAACAGGACAAACCAGTCATGTTTTTGCAGGATGCGGTCACAGACAAATATTGACATGCCCTGTTCTGTCTGCTTACAGAACAAAGCCTTTAAAAATTCCAATAATGTAAGTAATAAAAGAATTAAGAAAGATTTAAAAATTAAGTAAGACATCTCAGGGAAGAAACCACCAAGTCAGCATAATTCAGCTCAAGTAAGACTCATCTACATCACTTTAATGAAGTTCTCGCGCATCAGACATCAAGACACAAATTCTCTTGTTACTTTGGATACACAACTGTAGATTGAGGCGGGGGAAGAAACCAAGTTTTTAGCTATAAAGGATACAGAAACAAAGACCAAGATTTTCCTTCATGTATCTTTTTCATCTATGCCAGTAGTTTTATCTACTTGCAGGAAAAAACCCCCTCAGATCTCCACTTTCAAAATAGATTTATATACAAAGGCCAGACAAAGGACAAACAGAAAAATCACACAAAACAATTATTCAGCCAACGCCAGGATGAAATCCTGACTACTTCCTCAAGTTAATAACAGTAACACTTCAAAACATTTCAGAAAAATTAGGTTACAAAGAAAAGTCCTGTCACATCCCTGACCCCACCTCACTGTATCACTTGCTTAAGTTCTGTGAGACCCCAAACCAAAGACTATGCGCTACTATTTAAAAACTTGTTATTGCATAGTTAATCCTGAGCTATCCTTATGCACAAGTTGAAGATATATTCCTCTTCTGCCTACTGAAAGAGGATGAGATGCGAGATTTTAAGACATAAACTAGAGTTTGAAGTTTATTTATACGAGAAGCCTTTCAGAGCATTTCCCCATGTTTTCTCCTCCGACAGAGAAGACTTGCAGTGGGACATTCTTCACCACAACAATATGATGCACTGACAATGCAAAAACCTTTCTGTTTTGAATAAAGCCAATCTACCTCAGTTTCTTCTTTCTCCTGCCTTTTGAATACTCAACTCAATATAGTATTTTGATACTAAAGGCAATCCATGCAGCCTGCATTCTCAGTGGGTCTACATACAAAACTCATTCGAAAAAGTGGTTTCAGTTACTGAAGCAGGAGCTAGGATCTTAGTGGCTATATGCCTCCTTCCTTGTAAAAGATGTTCCCCTCTCCTGCTCTGGCTCACAAGGTGAACAAACAGGGGTAAAGATGAGGAAAATCTGCAGCTTTCCCGTTTGGTCAGAAAATTCCTTCTGTATCAATAAAGAGATGCCCTTCTCTAGTCTACTAAACAAGTAGAAACCGGTAGTGCTCCAGAGGAGTAGCTGTTATAAACAGGACTACCCAGATAAGCGTTTCAGTCGAGAGCTAACAGACTTCACAAGTAATGCGCTATAATGCAGCGAAACAAAATTGTCACAGACAACCATTTAGCGTAACAAATTAGGGTCACAGAAAATTATTGCATAGAATAGATTACAGTCACTCATTCCTTGTCAGAAGGCATGACTTCTTCAGGTATGCTGAACCTCACGGGTCTTCCAAAAACCTAACCCTCACAGCAGAGAACATACTAACTACATCACAACTGAAGCACAGACTGGTTTTAGCATCCAGTCTCTACATAGAAAACTGATCTACTGTAATGAAAGCTCACATTGGATAAACCATGAACCTAGCTGTCTCCTGCAGAAGAACAAAACTAAGGATTACCAGTGGTCAGACTCAAAAAACCAGCTTTGTAAGAAAGATGGGGTTTTTCCACTACTGGAAAAGTTATTCTCCTGCTACAGAGAAGTTCTTTGCCAATTTCAAAAATTAGCAGTGAAATAATGCTATTTCGGTCCACAACAAGATGCCTACTACTCCCATTTCACAACAGGCAACAAGTCAAAGTTTCATCTAGTCCTCATGGTTTTGCTGCCATCCTCCTCTCTAGCGTAAGCATGCCCTTTCAGCCAACCTGTTCCTTCATGCCACGAACCACGCACTCCCTACTATCCTGCCCTCAGTGCAGCAGAGCCATTAGAAAGCTTTTAACTGTTTGGGTTCGTGCAATAAGAAACCTTCTCAAGAGCTATTACATCAGCCACGCTTCACTTCTGAAAGGATATCACGTAAAAGCAGCATTCTGTATTCCATTTTGCATGTGCTTCAGAGAAAGCACGTGAAAACCCCACAAACACAAATACTCATCCAGGATTTAAGCTTATCTAATGAAGTTCCTACAAGTTTTTCTAAATCTGGCATAAAGGCATTTTTCCTTTTTTTTAAAAAAAAAAAAAAAACAGGAATTTTGCCCTTGTAGGACCTGTCTCCAGCTGGCAAAGAAAAGAAGCATCTTTGAACAAGTGTGATCAACAAATGACATTAACATTTTTATTTTATCTACCATCCACTAGCCAAGTCTCAAAAAGACAGAGAGGGAGGCGAGATGGCTGCACCATATGCGCATCACACATTCACATATCCTTCTTCATATAAGCATGCGACACTCCATTTATTCCCTGCTACGTATAAAGGTCTAACACTTTCCACTTATTCATCACTGCACAGTAACTCTATTCAAAAGAGATCTAGAAGTATTCCTTTCAATTTTCTTCTCCTCAAAAACAAAAGTCAGTAAATGCCTCATTACCCCATAATGATTTACCAAGCCTTTTTTTAGTAGCTTATTGTTATTCCACAGTATTCCAGCACAAACCTCTTTTAAAGATTGCTGCACTCACTAGGTCCCTTCACTCTATCCAAAGACACCTTCCCCAACCCCATGGCTCTGCCTAATCTCTGAAGAGGAGGATGTAATTTGTTGGTATTAATAAGTTTTCTTGTTGACTAAGTATCTAAAGCTCATTTAGACAACCATACTAAACACTAAAACTTTATGAAACCAAACTTCTTCACAGAAAATGAACTCATGATTTCTCTCTCCATCTTCACACGACATAAATGCTTGCATCCTAAGAACTTCAGGATAACCATGTAAATACAATTTACTACCAATTTCTGCCCACTTGGTATTCTTAATTTATGCTGGGATCAAACCTCTCCCCTTATAACTCACTCAGATACTAGTTTGTTTATCCTAGTCATTAGGACTATGACATAATTCACTTAAAATACACTAAGTGTTCCATGAAATCTATGTGCATACATAGAACTGCTACTTCTGCATTTTCATCATTCAACAATTAATCTCATTAATTCATCATGAAGCTATACAAAATGAATTAATTCTGCAGTTGGACACTTAAAAACATCACCATTATGGCTATAGAATCACTGGGTTATTCAACTGTTGTATTTACTTTTTGTTGGGAGAGAAGCTTACACAAAACCCATGAGGTCTAGCTTATCCCACACTACTTTTCAAACTCTCCAAAGATTATAAAGGTACACAAATACTTCAGTGATCCCACTGAAATCTTAGACAAGTATCCTAAATGTCCATGTCAAAATAATTATTCATTATAGAAAATCTACAAGAGAATTTCTACACAAGCATTGATCCAACCTGTACCAAGGCTAAGATATAGCAAGCCTGAGCATTATCCAGACACATATTCTCCATGAAGAAAAAAAAAAGGTGGGGGATTCACAATCACCAACAAAACCCCACATATACAAGAAAAATAGAGGCAGGAGGGAATGACTAGACTTTTTGCACTAGTCTCTTTATTTCCCTCTACCCTCACTAAAATAGTAAAAGGACTGGTTGTATCAGATGTTTTGGATAGACAAATCATAGGAAATATTTAGAGGTTTTCCATGCAGTATGTTACAACTCCGTCCCTGTCAAATCTGTGTAACAGAATAAAGAAAGTCTTCTGAGAAAAGTGCATAACAGAAATCTACCTTCTTGAATACAGAGGTTTCTAGCATCAGAGTACAGCAAATAACTATCAATCACAAATTAATTATTCAGGAAACGAGACAAATCAATACTGTACAAGAAAGTGGAAAATGTAAAAGTCGGCCTTCCCTCCACCAATGAGCCCAGACACACTATATTGAAGGAACTCTTCTGAAACGTCTGTCTTACCTGAAGAGTAATCAGCCATCACCACCACTCATAGTTCAAAGAATTTTAAAAGAACTTCACTCTAATAAAGGCATTAAAGAAATCTGTGGCTAGGAAGTGAATCCAGATACATTTAGATTAGACATAGGTTTATTTAATAGTGACTGTGTTCAGCTTTGAAGTAAAGTATCAGCCTAAGTGATGGCTTTTTGCTTTCAGACACTTTCTTGGTGAGGAGACCTGTGCCTACAGCCATAAAAACATGAGCACTTGTCAGCTTGGTACAATGCCATCAACACACTAAAATCAGATTAGAAGGTCCAAGGATGACCTGGCAATAAGCACACAGTTTGGAAAGGGAGGAAAGAAAAACAGAGGCTATACCTACTATCTCCTCTGACCTTGGGATTGCCCCTCCCTCTGTTTCCATCCCACCTCTCCCAAGAGAGACTGACAAGAGGTGCTGATGTTAAATCTCAGCCTGAGAGATTATTTTTTTCCCCTCATTTGTCAGAAAGGCTTTATTTAGTACAACTACTGAAACAAGTAAAATAAGTGAACGACAATAAATATAGTCGCTGTGTTTGTTAAGCACATGGGGAAACAATAATTTACAGGTGGATCAAGATCACACATTCTGTTGAAGCTTGGTAGAAATAAAACCATGCCTCTCTAGTAGAGAAATATATTCTGTTACCCCATGCAGTCATGTCACATACTGCACAGTCTTGCCTTTGAAGATGCAGTAGTAAGGCAGTCAATATCCCGGCTCCCTTACCAGTTTTCCAATCCAATATACCACATATAGCGCAGAACACAGTTTTATCTCCCCATGCTATCGTGATTAGTGTTTAAAGTCACAAAACCACAGCAACCTACCTAACAGCCCTGCATTTCAACACTGGAAAACTTTTAGCCCCGTCAATCACAAAAATAACATAAGGCACATGACAAAAACACATTCCTGCCCATTTTTTAAAGAAGGTACCTACAAAGCAATTCAAGTCTTTTGGGTAAGAGAAGGTGCTAACAAAGTTGAGGATCAACTTTTAGAAGTACATTGCACCAGAAACAGAAAATAACCTCAGTGCTTCTCCCCATCAGGGAGGGTAGTGATAGGATGATGGGTAACAGTTTTAAACTGAAAGAAGGTAGATTTAGATTAGCTATTTTGAAGAAATTTTTTACTGTGAGGGTGGTGAGACACTGGAACAGGTTGTCCAGCGAAGTTGTGGATGCCCCATCCCTGGAAGTGTTCAAGGCCAGGCTGGATGGAGCTTTGTGTCCCTGCCCAGGGCAGGGGGGTTGGAACTTGATGATCTTTAAGATCCCTTCCAACCCAAACCATTCTGTGATTCTGTGATTTTGCTGATCTTTGAATAGGAAGCTGCACATACTCCAAAACCACCTTGGTACTTGACACCAAAAGAAAGGTGTAGATGCCTTAGAAAGGAAATTGAAGTGATGCCAAACATCCAGGCAGTTTAATGCCCATCTGTGAGTGTCATCACCAAAGCTATCTTTTAACTAAGTACTCCATGGCCTTGAGTCCTCTTACATGTCAGTCATGTAGCTCACAGGGAGCCTGGTACGTTTCCAGACCTGGCATGAGAGTATCTTCCCACTTGTTAGTAATACACGTCAAGGAAATGTCAGCACCACAGCAGGTAAGGAAAATCTAACAAAAGCAGTCCACTTTCAGCAGCTGTTATCTTCTCCCTGACTTGTCATTTACAATAGATGAGTTGCCTAAATAAAGTAGTTGAAAGGGAACTATAGCAACTCATATTAGACCATCTAGGCAAACCCCATATTACTAACACTACCTAAGATTAAATTCCTTTTCTTCTGCTCCACATCTCGCATCTTCATAAGAAGTCTTGTCTTAAGTGGAAATGTTTATATAAAAAAAATCCACAATCACCACTATTTCAGAATTTGCAGTAACCAGATCTGGAATTTGCCTCGTGGAGGTGTCAGGATAAGACTGGTGTGACTGGTGGCCCCTACTCCCAACCCCTGGTAATGTAGGTTAGCATAACTAGCACCATTTTATAAGGCAAACAGCCATCCTCTGTGACTGAGCAGGTCACATATGGATTCTCTTTCCCCTTATTATCAGGCCCTGAAGGTCCTGTGAACCAGGCAGACAAACCAAGCAGATTTCTTCTTCCCCCTCTACTGGCCTCAACATTCCTGGGCACCAGGCCAATTACTCTCTTCCTTACTGGCCTTGAAGGTCCCAGGCACCCAGCCAAGCTGGTGGTGGTGGCGACCCCATCACAGCCCAGGGAAGCATAACAGCACACAGAGCACTGGCCATAAAATCAAGCAGTTACAAGTTTTAAGCAGGGAACTTGGACCAGAGCTGCTGCACCCTTGGTGGTCAGGGATGCTTCCACTAACACCTGCTTCCTCCAAGGACTGACTGACTCATATGCTTTTATATGATTTTCTAGTCTAGATTATGATTGTTATATTGATACAGCAAACCATGTATTAAGACTTGACCTGATCTGCAGAGGGTCCAGGTAATTAGAAATTATAAATTAAGCTGTATTATAAACTCCATATTACTTAGGTGATTAGAATTCATAAGTTATATTATAAATTCTGTATTACAATACTTACAAACTGTACTATATTGATTCTGCTTGTACAAATCCTGTGCAGTTCTAATCATAAATTATGTACTGTACTAATCATAATATCCTGTTCAGAAAATAAAGCTTTAATTGTAACTACAATTTTGTGCCACCATCATTCTGCCAAGGATCCCTAAAAGAACCTATCTGTCCCCTTAGTGTCAGGTGACAACTGGTAAGCTTGATTAACAGATTCTTGGCAGTAAATAGATGTTATTCTCTAGTACAGTATTTACTTACCACACATCATGAAATTATCCTGCTCACATATGCTAAAAGAGAAGGGTATGGGGGGAAGAACAACCAACATACAGGGACAAATTAATAAATATAGCTCAACATAAAAAAAAAACAAATAAACAAGCTAAAAACATTCAGTTCTGACCCCAAAATACATCAAATCTCTCGTAAAATATCCTACTTAAAACCTACAACATATGAATTGGAACAGTCATCAAATGTGAAATGCAAAGAAAGTATCTCTGTCCCAGTTTGCAGAAGTTACGTTTTCCTCACAAGTCCCATGGTTTTCAGGTCTGCTTGAGGTATCTTATCACCACTTTATATTCCTAGTCCATTTGTAATCCCTTCATTATGATTTTTCCAAGGATGTGATTATGAATTTAGTTCATTAAGAGCTTAATGAACTAAAGAGTATGAAAATGAACTTAGCAGTGAAAAGCCAAGTTCTATACCTGGAATGATCCTTCCTCTCAATCACGTTACCCTCGATGTGAGCTGCCATTGTTAAAAAGAAAAACAGTGATACAAGGTATTATGCACAGGAGTAAAATAAACTAGACTCTTTTACTATTAATTTTACTCAAATTTACAGAAGTTACAGAACAGGAATTGGGAATTCAATGCCACCAAGAAATAGTATGTATCAGATCAGAGGGCAAGGAGGTTGCTTAGTTGTACTTACCTAATGAATGCCTAAAATGCCTCTCATTTTCATATCAGTGTATAAAGGTAACCTGTGAGTTCACCAAACTTATGGTCTAGAACATACCTGTGCCATTGAACAATGGGTACTATTAGACATAACAGTCCATTACTTAAAGAGATTTAAAGAAATACTTTTCTTTGGGCATGATGAAAAATAATTAACTAACTGTTGTGGTTTGGCTTCAGATGGCAACAAAGAACCACGCACCGCTCGCTCCGGGCTTTCCTGAATGGAAAGCGCAAGGAAAGGGCAGAACTCGTGGGCTGAGACAACAGCAGTTTTAATAGAATAACAAAGGTAACACAAAAACAACAATAACAACAATAACAAGGACAGAGGAATATACAAACGCGGTTCAGGAACCGCCGCTCACCGACCGCACCCGGGACGCCCCCGCCCCTCCAAGCAGCGACTTCCAGCCCCTTCCCGGCAGCTCAGCGCAGGCGTGGCTCCCATGGGATGGAATACTGATACCCCCGGGCCGGGGAGAGGTAACCCTGTCCCTGCCGGAACCAGGACATTATCCACCCCTTATTCCATACCATTTTTGCCATGCCCAGCTCTTACAGGTTTCAATGAATTGCCACCACTTAATCCATTTAAACCCAGCACATAGAGGAAAAAAGGGAAGATCTACTCTGTTAGGTTGTCTTTAGGTTAGATTCTGTAAAAGAATACACTGTCAGGAGCATGGATCATCTTTAGAGATTCTTTTAAAGGACTCTTGAGAAGACCAAAACAAAGAACTGAGCCACAGGTAACAATGGCATACACATAAGACGTATTATTCTCTGTTAAACTATCTCACAAGACAGAGAGGGTGAAGGAAAGCTATGAAGCACCCGAGCCCTTCTCCAGTTAACAGTTTTGTAATCAGATCTGCACTCGCTTACGGCAAAACACAAAAGAATCCAACTTCAATCACACTCCACATTTGTTAGGGAAGAAGAAACAGAAAAAGCATCAGCCAAAGAACCTGCAGCAGGCTTTTTCACCCACGCTTTTCCGCTGCTCCTGCAGCAGGATGGGCAGCCCAGCTGTGCGGCCCAGCTGGCACACTACAGCAGGGCTCAGCTGCTGCACCAGACAATTACACCGGGGCCACTGTGTGATAAGGAGAAATGTGGACCTGAATGAATCCAACAAATCCCTATGCATTCGGCATTTTCCCAACAAAAGGCGTGAAAGAGTTGAAAGGAAGGATACAATTGGTTTAAGAATTTGGTAAAAAAAATAAAATTAATTTCATCTGTCACATTATTTTCCATTCATCCTCACAATGTAGGTCAGATTTTCAGGTAATCCAAATGCAGAGGTTTACGGTTTTTGGTTTGTTTCTTTTTTTACCTAGAGTTGTACCTAAAACTTGCAATCAAATTCATAGAACCAAACGCCACACAAAAGAACATCTCTGTCAAACAGATACAGTTTCTTGCTGTTTTAACATGCTGTGGTTAGAATCATAGAAAGTGTTGGGTTGGGAGGGACCTTTAAAGGTCATCTAGTCCAACCCCCTGCAGTAAGCAGGGACAACTTTAACTAGATCAGGTCAAAGATTTAACTAGATCTAACAACTTTAACTAGATCGGGACTGTTAGGTCAAAGACTACATCAATGACCTAACAGGTCTCACTTTTTTCTTTTTTTTCAAATTTCAACTTTTTCTTGTCATTCATAAAGTGTTACACAGAAAAAAAAATCACCTTGAAATATGTGTAAGAGGTCTCGACAATTTCTGTTTTTACAGAGTTTTGTAAAACTAGGTGAATTTCACTCACACTTGGGGAGAATAATAAATTTGTTCTTACCAGGCTAATCCAAAAGTGTATTTTTCACATGATTGCTTACAATGTACTTTAACACTTAAAAAAAAAATAATAATCACAGACTTCAAACTAAATGTTATCAGAAAGAAAAAGCAAAGTCTCCAGGGCTTTTGTAGAAGAGTTGGTTTCTACAAGAAATCTGAGAGATCTTCCTCTACCTAATTAGCCCTCCAGAAAGCATACCAGCAGGGGCATTTCATTTCTCCTTCATCGATCTGAAGAAGCATAAACACTTCACTCAGAGACGTGTGCCACAAAAAGTAGCTTTTTTTCTACATTCATAAGAAAAAATGCTAGAATAAACTTCCTTACCATTCAGTCAGATGCACAACAAAAGAGCACGGTTTAAATTGAGATTTATTACCCAAAAGAAGTTTATCTAGAAGAGACTGGGAAAGCTGACGTCATTCTTCCCTTAAAAATTTTGTATCCAATGCGTTGTTTCAAAAGTCTAGGGTTTTATCCTAGAGTGAACAGTCAACACAAGAGTTTCACAGGAAAAATCTCAGCTATAATACTTCAAGTATTAAAAAGACCAACAATGCAATTTAGAAATACATGTATCCAGATACAGTTCTTACTCAAGGGCAAAGCCTCCTCTCAGACACAAGTGAAATTAAAAATTTCTAGACAATAGAAAAAACAGAGAAACAACTGACAGAAGATAAAGTAATTGAGGTTAGAGGGAAATTCAAAAGAGAGCACCAACCTGCACTTCGTACTATTTGGTTGCCTGCACATTTGCATTTTGGTTTTGAACAAACAGAGCAGTTTTGAATTGAGTATCCTCTCACTCTTCCTCACAGAGCTTTAGTTTGCTTTGCAGAGCAGCTCTTGTGCGCGCAAAATAAACTCCTTTTGGAGGAACCTGAACTGGAAGTTCTGCTCCAGCGGAAACATGCTCTAGCCCCTGAAAGATGTAATGGTTCCGACCAGTCTTCAAATATTTTCAAAAAACAAGGACAGATAGGATGTTCGGTCCATGGAACTAGCATATATCTTGTTCAAAGTAAAACTCCAAACCCAAATAGTTCATAGAGATGTCAACATTAACTGATTCGCTCCCTTTATCTGCTCCCATTTCACCAGAAACTTACAGAGGTAGACACAACTAAGATACAAATGAAATTCCAATGTACAACCAATTTGTAATCCACACTCTCCAAATCTGCCTTTCTGTTAGCAGGAACACTTCTGTCAGAGCTACTTCCTCAGTTTAAGATGCTTTTTGAAAGAACAAAGCCCCAACCAACTATCTTTCTGCTATTTCATACAAAGATGCCACCAAAAATGTTTCAAACCATGGAATCATAGAATCATTAAGGCTGATCTAGAGATCATCTAGTCCAACCCACCTGCTCCAACAGTGCCGGGTAAAGCAAGCTGCCCAGCCAGGTTTTGAGTGTCTCCCCAGATGGAGACTCCACAGCCTTTCCAGGCAACCTGTTGCAGTGTTTGACCATCCCCACAGTAGTTTTCTTGTGTTAAGATTAAGTTTTTAATTTGTGTCCGCTGACTCTTGCCCTGGAAGTAGGCACTACTGCGAAGAGTCTGTCTCCCTCTTCTTCATTCCCTCTCATCATGTATTTATACATTATTAAGATCTTCCTGAGCCTTCTCTCCTCCAGGCTGCATAGTCCCAGCTCGCAGCCTGAAATGGAAGACGCTCCTGTGCGTCTAATCATCTCTGTGGCCGGGGACATGCTGAAGTTTTGCAGGCTCACAACTGAAGCACAAAGCTGAGGAAAACCTCTGTTAAGTGAGACTCCCTGAACAGGTTCAGTTTGTCCAAGCTGAGACATGACCAGCAGCGCTAAGTCTTCCACTGTTTCTGATCTCCTGCTGAGCTGCCTGCCCAAACCTCATTCAGCTGTGTTTTCAGAACACCACAAACAAAAGCCCTAGAGTAACATACACTGAATAATATATCTGAAAGAAACAGCTATTCTGAGCCACAGCTCTCTACACAACAAAAATCTGTAAGAAAGAAAAATTCAAAATAAACTACCTTCTTGTAATAAGGAAGAAAAAAGTTAACCTAGCAGTTAATTTGACTCATACTTTACCACAGCAATGGCATCTTATAATACCAAATACAGGTGCATGACACCGATGCAGAAATAAAGATTTTCCTTCAGAGTTCATAGATGTAAAGAAATAACTTCTTGCTCCAGCATCCTTCTAATACAGAGTCAGTTCTTCATAAAAAATACAAAATAAAAACAAAACACTTTTCCTATCATATGTTCTATTACAATCTTTAAATATTCTATTATGTTATACAGCTAGATTTTTTTTCCCCCTAAGATAAACTGCAAGATCTAATTTTTAGGTAAAATATTTTCATAAAAAGAAACAAGGAATGTGATCATTTTGTTCTCCCTGTTGTTTCATCGTCAATACAGAAACCATTATCCGATGTGCATCCAAATCCTGACATCTGGAAGGCAAAATTCATACTGGAAATGGGTCTGCATAACTACACAAGAACTTGATACCTGGTATTCACTGTGGGACCAGAAGTTACCTTACCAGGCCATCATCTGAACTCCACAGAAGTCTGCTTAACTCGATTTCACCTTATACAAGCAGGGTAAATTGAAAATTTGCTATGCTGAACCAGATATCCTGCCTAGAAAAAAAAGCTGTTAAAAGAGAATTACTGTTCATTTCTGAAGTAGCACTATAAACAAATGCTGGTGTTGATTTAGTTGGCGTATTTTATTGTTCCTCATTTAGTTTGAAAGTAAACACTTGGAACAATTCTAACACCGTGAATGCAATATTTTCCAAGTCTTCTGGATGTCACCACATAGTGCATCATTCTCTTCCAAGAATGAAGAACTGCAATCTACCAAAACAAAGGCAGTATTGCTACTGCACTGTCATGAAGATCTCTAATTAATACTGCAATGTTGAGCTACAAATCATCTTCAGCCAGCTCATCCCACCAGAACGTGCCTGCTAGAATCTGAGTCCATCGTGGCCACACTCTACAAGCAAAACACTTACCTATTTCTCATCATGCTTCTTACAAAACAACGGAAGAGCTGGAGCAATATAAATGCTATCATAGCATTAAATTTTCATCAGGTGATTCTAATCTAATTCTAATGAAGTTCCTGTTATTAGTTTGAAGTGGTTCAGAAGCTCGAAGCACAAGACGCTAACAGGAATAAACAACAGGTTTAAATTCAGTCCCTGTAATAACGTCTCTTCAAACCAAAGAAGTGGGAAGGGAAAAGTAACTTTATAACTGAATTGTGATCCTTCTGAATTTAAGCATGTTTCTTCTCAGGAGTCTAAAGCAATAGCTCAAACTTATGATCTTATCTGTATTACTCCTACAGGAAAGAAGCCATGATCAAAAAGTAAATACACAACCTTTTTCTGGTCTGTTAAATTAACTGGTTTTGTACCACTACCCTGAAGCAGGTATAGCTGGCACATAGTTTGCTTACAACTATAAAAATAATCTGTTCCTATTAAGAAAACCCTTAGACATTCAACATTGATTTTGACCTTTGAGATCTTATGTTGTAAGTTCACATGACTTCTGAAAGTATGACTAGGAACTCAGAAAACCTTCCAAGTTTTAGTCTCTTTCTAGTCCTCATTTATCTTTAAGTGTGCTAGCATAGTTCAGCTTAAAAGCTGTGTAATATAATCATTACATCAGCTTGACAGGACATCCTCAAGTTTCACCTACGTTTTACTTCTGATCAGAATACCTCAGAGGCAGTTAGACATTCACAGAAATAATTAGGCTAATAAAATTATTCATAAACTGTTAATCATAAAGACAAAAGATTAATGGAGACTACTAATTTATCATACTGGTGTTTCATCGAACTGTTGAGTGAAGTCACATACCTACCCAAATACCTAGGGGCAAAGGACTGGAAATACCAACTCCACCAATGCCACGAACTTAATCCTTCAGCTAACGAACGAATGAGCGACACTGCTCTAACTTTTCACTGAGCCTCTCTCAAGAGCAAGCTGCAGGACTGTCACAAACAGTAACCCTGGAAAATCACACCTGAGAATTGATCAGAGGGACTCTTAAAAAATCCACCACCTTCATCAGCACTGTCAGCATCTCAACACGGCCACAAAAACTTTCTACAGAGCAGTCACCAGTCAACTGAAGTCTACCTAAATGTCAGGAGGCATGCACACTTCTCCACGAAGACTAAGTTTCCTCCCCTTTACTGCCATTCCCCAACTATCTATCCTCTCCTGAAAGGCAACCACCTCTCATAAAGTAACTCTTAACTTGACAGCAGTTTCAGGAAAAATTAGGTTCCTCCTGCGCTGTCAGGTACCACATAGTGGCTTGTTTCTCCCTGTACACTCTCCCTGTTTTTTCTCATTACTACATTTTCTAACCCAGGCCTTGGTTTTGTGGGTGGGGTTTTTTCATGTTTTTAGTCTTGCCCTCATAGTCCCCCAGGCATATGTTAAAAACCACAGCATGGTCTCCAGCCAGAAGGACTGTGCAGGAGGAAGCGTGTGGCAGAGAGAAGGAAGAGTTGCATTGCCACCACACAGCTCTAGGGTAGGCAAGGGAGAGGACAGCACCCAAATCCCACCAAAGAATGGAAGGGACAAGCATTCAACATGCACTAGTCGCTTCAATTATGGAGTTGATTGCACAATCACACAGAACCTAGTACAGACTGATACAAGAAGGAAAATTAATGCTTTTCTTGTGGATGATAATGCACAAGATTCAACCGTGCGACCCTTATGCACACCCAAAAGACCTTCAAACTTGGCAAGAAACAGTGAAATCTAGCAAAGCTGTCAGGATTTCATCCTACCAGCAACGCTGTGCTGCAAAAGGCAGCAATAAGTAAAAATTCACTCATTAAAAAAAGCTAATTATTCATTTACACAGGGTAAGCAGTATCAACTTCTGTCAAGTGTGATTTCCTTTAGGGGAAAAAAAAATAAATTAAAAATTTTGCTTTTAATTTTGGGCACCAGTAAATTTCCTAGCGACATATTTATCTTCCAAACAGATTGCTCCTCTGCTGCAGCTGCTCAGCAGTATCCCAGTGACTTCAGCAAACCCAAGAAGTTAACGAAAGTAACTAACAACGTGATTTTTAAGGTCCGTTCTTTAAGCACCAAGAATTGCTATTTTTACTGGAAATGAAACCAGCTTCTGTCTATCACTGCCTTATTGTTCTGAATTATTTTGGAAGAGGAAGAGGAAACAGAGACAGAAAACCAAAAGGGCCACACAAAAATGAAATATGGCCTACACATCCAGCCACTATATCAGCCATCCACATCTCCATTGCATTGAGCGCTCACTGGTTTTGGCCCTCAGGCCAGTCAGAACAGATGTGGTTTTGTTTCCATTTAACAGAGAGAAGCTCCACTTGACGAGCAGATTCTGGGAAAAAACCAACTGGCCTCTGACTGAATGGAGGTGATTCTTCACTGAAAGAAAAACAAAAAAAGTAAAACAGTTCTTACGTTGTTGCAAAGCAAGGCATGACCCAACCTAAAATTGCTCTCCCAGGTGTGATAGCCCCTGCTATCAGAGTACCCTTACAATGCTGGTCACAAGCAGTGGTCCCACTCTGAAGATGCAAAGCCTTGCTGTTGTAAAGCTTAATGAGAATTAAAATCCTGCAATCCCTTCAAATTTCCACATGCTCACCAGCAGAACTTCTTCTCTTCTAGAACTCAAGCAGCTCCTGTGGAGCCAGGACTTTCCAGGTCTCAGAGGTTTTGAACTTTATCTGTAGGAAGAACTTGGAGGAGGGAGAGAGAAAGCATAGGGACAGTACAGCCAAGCATAAAAGGGGTAGGCAGATTCCAAGAGCAGGAATGCATAGCATGCTGTCTGTAAATTATCATTCCATAGCATCAGCCAACTGCCTGATGTGTTGATTACACGCTCCTTTACCGTTCCAGTTAACAAATTAACTTTAAAACAAGCTTTATTTGCTGGTTATTCACAATCATGATAACCCTAAAGCAAGTAATGCATAATTTTCTTTATTTTCATGCCATTCAGGTTCTTGTAAAACGTAATTAATCTTCTTCCTGATAAGTCTGAATTCCAATTGCACGAGGTTGGTTTTTTTTTTAAGTCACTAAATTATATAACAAAGTTTGATCATTGAATCACTTACGAAGCTTAACCTCTTTGAAGTCATGAAAACTACAGCCTTGTCTCCAATCTGGGTATTTCTAATGCAGAAAGTTCATTTTCATTCAAAAAAGCCAAGATAGAGCTCCCTTCCCCAACACTATTACTATAATGTGGAGACAAGGCAAATAATTAACCACCACAAGCTCTGCACAGCCTCATTAGCAGCACGGTACTCTGAGTGTTCCACAAGGTATTTTTAAATTGCACCGTGACCATCTTTACTGTGACAACTAAATTAGAAGCCATTCCTTATACAAATATTAAATAGGGATTTAACATTTCTACAGTTTCTTCAAATGGTTATTAGCTAACAGAAAATCTTAACCAATTATTTCCCAAAACATAAAATTTTAATTTACAAAATAAACTCTTCCTGTCAAGCTATAGATGTATTAAGTTATGGTTAACATTATGAAGGCTATAATTAATATGTGCATACACAATATGCTTAGGCTGCTGTGGTAACTTTTAAGATTGGTAAGGAACAGAATTTGCTTTGGAGCAGAATTACGGCAGGCACACCTCTCTTTTAACACAAAGCTTCAGTATAAAGATCTTGGGTAGTGTTAAGTATTACCTATCAAATTATGCATCTCCTTATGCAAGAATTACAGGGCTTTTGAAAATAAATCTCTGCAAAAGCAAATATCAAAGTTTACCATAGCTTGAGTTTCTACAGTGTGGTATTTCACAGGCCAACTTAATTTGCAGCATATACATAAAAACTAGTGCAGAAGAAAGCCATTCAACTGTTTTTTTCCACTCAAAAAAAAAAAAGCCTCATTAAGAACAGGGGTAAGAAGAGTGAAATGAGTGTAAAAGTGTGAATGAGACTGGAGCAACTGATTAACAGAACAACACAGAACTGTAATTTTACTTCTAACTATAGAGAGGCTTTTCACAACAGCACACGCCATGCTTACAGACTTCAGCGTTAGTTCCTGAGCATCATAATCAGACCTCTCTACGGAGTCAAAGATCTCTGATAACAACAAATTTAGCAGAGTCTGTACTCTCAGACAAAAAGCCATTAGCAATACACATGCAGTAGGGGAGGGGGAGGTGAAAAAAAAAAGTAAATAGCATTCCATAGAAACATCAATGACTCCAGAGCCATTAATGTGAGAGTGGCTCACAGGCTGCTCACAAGAAGAACTATAAAATCAGCAGAACAGTCTCGAATGATAACCAGTTCTACTCAAAATCCCAACACATTTGACTTAGCAATACTGCACCTCATGTGGCAACAAGCCACAAGATACTCTTGAGCTCCAAGTTAGAAAGGCAAAACTACATGAAAGCCTCAGTTCAAGTAAGGTAACTTTTTTAATGAGTTGCAGCCAATATAGATAATCCATCATGTAGCAGTAACCCTTTATTTTCCAATTAATTCTGGCTGTTTCCTAACCAAATTAATTTTCCAAGTTAGTTGCAGCAGGAGAGATGAAAATACAATTTTATAATGAAAGCTAGCACCCAGCCTAATCACAAGATAACCCACCGCTTCTCCATAACCAACTCTTCCACAATTATCAATGTATGCTGACAAACATTAAATTACATCAGAAGAGCATCAACTCCAATGCAGTTTTCCAAAAACAAGGCAAGGCCACTTGTTCATATCAATTTAAAAATTCTTTTTTTTTTTTTTTAAAAAAGGGCAACAAAAAACTCACAAAACCCCAAAACTAAAACACACCAGCAAACAAACAAAAAAAAAAACGACCTAGATGATGCTTTGTCTCATCCATGAGATGTAGGACTCATTACAACTTGAAAGGTACAAATAGAATTTTAACACTATTCATTTTTCACATTTTTAAGTTGATTACCATTTAAATGTTTGTTCTGGGAAGATTTCTATTGCTTCTGAGGAGGAAAAAACCTAAGTGACAAATTCAGAGAAATCTATTTCAGTTATTTTAGTCAGAATACTTGGTTATGAATCCAAACTGCCTAAGAACATATCTCATAGCATTGCTCTTACTAGCTTTTTTTTAAAAATCTAAATCATATCCAGCTTACAAAAAACCCCAGCACATACATTAAGATCCACTATACACTTTAACTTAATGCATTAAAATCACAGAAAGACATCTCCCAGGTCTTCACTAAATGAAATTTGGCTCTCTCTTAATTGCAATTACAGTTCTTATCTCTGTAACTCTTACCGGAAGGTTGCTTTGGGTCCTCCTGTCCTAAGCTAGAAATCCCCTTCTAACTTCAGAATGGGTAAGTGTATGGACAGCCTGTATCAATCTGTATTAATGTAAGAATTTTGTCTTAATTCGCTAACCTACACATTTACAGACAGCAATCAGAACTTTTTCTTCCTGCACTAGAAAACAGGCATCAGTAGGGAGAGCCTCTTCCTTCCATCAGATCTATCAATCACGCAGCCATGCAGCAAGTCGAACAGGAAACCTGATCCAACAGAAAACTAACACAGCAGAAGAACTAGTTCTCTGTCAGATCAATGCAATCCTTTCAACAGCTGCCTGTTAGAGCAGATTAAATGTATCATGAAACTGCACACCAAGAGTTTACAAAGAACTGGCTAGCCACCTTAAAAATACAGCAAACATGGAGTAACTTCTCATAAGAAGCACTCCTTAAAGCCAGTATTTTCTCTTTAACAGGCACTTGAATCTCCCAACCATCCTGAAGGAAGCAACGAATATGGAAGGAAGAAAACCTACCATTTGAAATCCATATAACATGGCCTTGGTTTTCAAAATAGCATTTGGCTAGACACGGATGAATAATAAGCTCACATTCTCACATAGAAAAAGAGCAGAACTTCTCCCCGCTAAATTTGCTAAACCCACAGGATGAAGACAGCCCACATGACTAACAATGATTTTCACTTTATAATCACCACCAAAACTTTCAAATGCCCCTTAATACAGGCCACCGAAGTCATTCTGCATCTCTGTTTTAGTTAGATATAAAGCCTATTCAGTTGGTAAGTGGTGTGATAAACTGTCCTGGTGTGCCTTACCCCGTGTACCTTTCCTCCTGCAAAGCCCACAAAGATGCTTCCATATTTTGTTATTTTTCCTCTTTTAACTGGCAAAGGGCTATTGTAACTGAACCCATCCCTTAAGACACTACCCAGCTCCTCAGGGAGAGGTATGCAGTGCTTTCCAGAGGTGAAGGGCTCTGTTTCAGCAACTCACGTTCACAATGCAATTAACCCTGGCATGGCTGATCCAAAGGGATATAAATTGCTGCTGAACCAAGTTCAGACTGTATCATTCTCCCCTCCTTCAGGTATAAAAAAGATGCTTTAAGAGTCATTCCCTCACTATGTTCATTGAAAGCAACAACATTCATCCAACATCTCTAAAATTACGCCTGCATTTGGTCAAATACATAGAGTTTATAAGTGGGGGGAGGGGGTTGGAGGAAGTGGGGTGTGTTTGGTAGGTTTTTTACTATTTTTAATAGTATCAATACTAAATTTAATCTCATAGTAGGTCTCCTGTAAGTTAAGACCACAAATGTAAGGTGTTAATGAAAAAAGACATATTTGACTAAACACTATATTTTAAGTTAAGTGGTACAAAATAAATGTCAGTGAGTTTGAGAGAAAGTCACGTAGGCAACCTAAGCTTAGTGAAAGGTCAACTGAAGTCAGGCAAGTTCAGTCTGCCCAAGAATCTGATTCAATATAAACTGATCTCAAGATTCCTCACTAGGCACGCGCTTTAGTTAAAGAAATAATAACAACATTTAATAGCACTAGTAGGTCACTCCACAGATAGGTCTGGTAGGTTTTTCTACAGATAGGTATTTGCTACTCCAATTTAGCATCTACCTGTAAAATGGATGTATGCTTATATATAAATGATTAGAAATACGTTTTACATATCAAAAGATACAAGCTTTTAAGTAGAAAGCATAAAGTGTAAAGGAGTTCTAAATTAAACTCTCACCCAGGCATCCTACAAATACCGCAACAGAAAATAACTACTATTTAAATAACTCATATGACTCATGTCACACCCTAGACAAGGATTAACCCAACACCTTTGAGGCCTTTTTTACCTTAGAAGAGGGATTTACTCCTCAGCAAAGATACATCTTATGCTAATATAATCACTTCCACTTGGCTGATTCAGGTCCATTCCCCAGACTGAGTAGGACAAAGTCCTCTGGCCAGTAAACGCAGCCCATGGGGGGTCCTTCACTGGCAGCACTGGGTTGACGC
The DNA here is from genome assembly GCA_013400135.1 of Rhinoptilus africanus. Classification (NCBI taxonomy): domain Eukaryota; kingdom Metazoa; phylum Chordata; class Aves; order Charadriiformes; family Glareolidae; genus Rhinoptilus; species Rhinoptilus africanus. Next base: position 568,979 of record VXBO01007728.1, on the reverse strand, counting down.
TGAGCACCAGTCTGGTCCAGGCCAGCCATCGCCAGGGACCTGAACACCGGAACCCTCAATCCCGCCCCAGTCCCTTTTCACAGACCAGGACGTGCAAACAGAAACACAAAGCCACCACCTGGGCCAACAGAAAGCCATCCCATTTTAAGGAAGAAGTACTTGTCTCAACTATTTTGTTTCTGCCTGTGGAAAATAAAAAGCTTAGTGACAAAAGCAACTTTGCACTTAGTGACACACAACTTTGCAAGCCGGACCAATATGACATAGTTCTAGCTGTCATCAGCCTGAGAACAATTAGCAATAACGTGTAATACTTAAGACAACCAACAGCATCAGCACACAAAACTCCTGGATTTTTTTCATTCACAAGACAGTGATTCACAGTCTTGGAGCTGGCCTTTGCCATCCACGGTATTTGCTGGAGGTTTAAAACGTTACATACAAATAACAGCAAGCTTTCCTGAAGTAGTTCATTAGCAACAAGCAACATCTAGGTTAGGAGAGGAAAAACTTTCCATCGCACGTAGTGTGAACGACAGTCACCTTTTCACATGGTAAAATTCAAAATAACCCAACCCAAACATAGGGGACGGAGCCTAAAGGCATCTGATGTGCATCAGCCGGCGGCCGAGGCGCTACCAGGCACCCGGCCGGCGGGGCCGCGGGGGGCGGCGGGCCGAACCCCGCACGGCAAACCGGGACAGCGGCGGGTCGGCTGGGGGGGACGGAGCCGTGAGGCCCCCCGGCAGGGACGGGGAGCTGGGCCCAGGGGCGCAAGGAGACGGGGGCAAGATTAAACCGCGAGGGAGAAGAGGAAGGGGTTTAAAAATATGTATACATAAAAAAATAAAGTTAAAAGGAAGTCACCACGACAGCAGCAGATCTAGGGGTGAGATGTACCTCCCCCATCAAACCACCGGAAAAATGCAGAGTAATCTGAGCGGATGCGCGCACATGTGCGCATCCACAGCCGCTCCAGCACACGCACAAAGCACCGAGAGCGCGTCTGCGGAGTTGCCGGGGTCCCAGCGCACACCGGCAGGTCAGGGCTCAGGCAGCGGCCACCAGGACGGCGGCTGACGATGCACCGCAGGGCAGCGGAGCGCCGCCATGATGCTGTCGGAGCGCCCAGGCACCCGACGACCTTCTTCAAACTTCCCTTCCAGCAACACCTTTCGGCCGCGCTGCCTCCCGCCCCGCGCAGCCGGCCGCCCGGCGGAGGGAGGAGGCAGGGCGCCGAGG
>VXBO01007728.1:532849-567138 GCA_013400135.1 Rhinoptilus africanus | reverse complement strand
CCCTCGGCCGGGCCGCGCCGCACCGCACCGGGCGGGGCGCGGCGGGTTCTAGAAGGAGCCGCCGCCCCCCGGGGCCGCGCCGCCCGCCCGCCCGCTGCCGGGCGGATAAAGTTTGCAGCAGCCGGCGGCGGCGCCACTGCAGTGCCGGGCGCGTCCGCCGCAGTGAGCGAGCCCCAGCNCCGCGCCGCTGAGGGGAGCGGGAGAGCGGCGCTTGGGCCCGGCGGCCCCCGGTCGGTGCCGGCAGAGCGCGGGGGTCGCCCCCTCCCACGCCACCGCCTGAGGAGGAATAGCGGGATCCCCGGCGGAGGCAAGGGGTGGCCCCGCTCACCCCGGGGGGTCGCCGCCTTCCCCAGCGCCTCGTAACCTGCCTGGCGGCGGCTCCGGCCATCTTCCTTCCCCGCTAGTCCCGCCGCGCCCCGGGAGGCTCTCCTCGGCCGGGAGCACGGCGAGGCCCGGGGAAGGGCGGCGGGCTGAGCCTGTGCAGGCCACGGCCCCGCCGGCAGAGCCCCCGGCGCCCCCCCGACCCTGCCAGGGCTGCGGACAGGAGCCAGGGAAGGCCCCGAGGGAAGGCGCTTGGCACGGTGGGGATGCTGGAAGCACCTGTTGGGCCGGTACCATTAGCACACGGGCGTCTCCGGAGCTCTCAACCGTACAAGCGTTACTGCTGAGAGGACTGCTGCTGCAAGATTACTTCCATTTAAATCTGAGGATGTGAAAATAAGCCCCTATGTGTTTTCATCAGGAAAGAGAGCTCCAGTCCTGCAAAGCGGTTAAGTTGCCACTTGACCTGAGTGGCCCTTCCCGGGGGTGGCAGCAGAGCTGCACCAGGTCACCAGGTCACCTCTGTGCGGACGGACACCACCTCAGCTCACGCTACCAAGAAGGTCCATGCACAGTCAATAAATGTTCCCCTTGGCTAACCAGAACCAAGTGATTTAAACAAATATTCACGACGAGAATAATGATTAAACTTCTCTACTGCTTTCCAGACAAGATGAAATTAAAAAAGTCTGTGGTTAGATGAAACTTTCCTGTTGATACTAGTACAGAATTATTTATCTTTCCTCCCTCTTTATAGTGTCAGTGTTTGTATAATATCAGCAGGATTTTACTTACTATAAAATAATTTAGAAAATAGCTGTTTGTGCAGACCACAATCTCACTCCTACTTTGAATGCTTTGTATTTTAAGATTTATGGAGATTTGGAAGAGTGGTAAGAAAAGATTTCCATACATTTTGAAATATCACTTCCTACTACAGCAGGAATTTAAGGTAATTAGAACTAAGAATGAAAATATGTGAGCAGGAAAGCTTTCAAAGTCAGCACTGATTAAAAGCAAAACTGAATCTAATAAATTGTTAGGAAGGATGGTGAAGTGTCATTTAAAGTCATAAAAAGATACCCATAACACAACCTGATAGATTACCTTATTCAGTTCTGGTTCAGTTCATGATATCCCTCTTTTACTAACTCTTTTGTCTAACGCATTCAGATAATAGAAGGTTCAGACTTTCAAATAATAGAAGATTATTCCAAAAAGGAAAGCAAGTTACTTCTGTTTTGCTGTGTTGCTGAGAAAGCTGAAGGGAGAATAAATTCCTCACTACCACTCAACATTTGATCAGAAGGTGTATCAGCAACTTGCAAACAGGGAATAATTTATGGACTGAACTTCTGTTTTCTCACATGCAACAGCTAAACTCAGTATAGAGGCTCTAAGCAGCAGAAAAAAATATTGCACGGTTTTGTGCTAAACTAATGATTACCCTCAATCTCATTTTTCAAAAGCTAGGTGATTAAAATATTTTCATATATACACATTAAAAATTATCTGCCACAAACCTAAAGGTCAGCAAGACTTGGATGAGGAAGTATTAAATTGTCATTTGATATTAAGCTTAATGCCAAGACTAGACAAACTTGTTAGTAGAGAAGACCTTTCTGCCAGCAATAGCATGAAAAAAAAAAAAAAGTAAGACAGCAACAGCACAGGCCAAATCAATCAGCAGAGAAAAATGGGTTACTCACTATTGATGGAAAAGAGCCAACTTCTCCATCTGTACTTGGTTGTTGCGGGTGGTGGCAGGGGGGTACGGGGTGGTTTTGGTTCCTGAGCCATGAATTTCTCTGATGCTCCTGCCATATCTCTGTCTAAACTGCTGGTTTGCATCTGATACCATTACAGCAATTTTTGTAACGATTATTGTCCCAGTAATCCTACAATTTGGGGAATTTCTAGAGTGCGCTTTCACTCTGCAATTTGTTGAAATGAGCAGCTTTTACAGGAAGAACTTTCCAGGACAGCAATTCTATAAACCTGTGAGAGATGTGCCATGCTTTCAGGGTACAACTCAAGAAAAACATCAGAGCCTCAGGGGCGGGTAAGATAACAGAAAATAGAGCACCAGCAAGACCTTGAAGCGGCTCGTCCGTGCCAGTAGGCCAAGCTGCCTTTGAGGAGCAGGTCCCCTGCTGGAGATAGAGGAGAGAGCCCTGCAGTACTGGAAGCTCTGCTGTTCACAGCGTTAAAAGCAGGAGTTCTCCCACAAGACTTTTTGGGCACTGAAAAGAGCAGCAGTCTGCAGATTTTGGAGATTCCAGAGAAAGAGCTAGGACTAAAAATCACTGACTAAAATCACTGTCCTCCAAAATGAAGGCCGTTCAGATCGGTCCTGTCTGAACATGGTTTGGCATTTCCTAGTGCTTGAAGACACAGAACTCCAAGAGACTGGCTGGGTCACTGAGTCCAGTCAACAAATTGTTGACTCTAAAGCAAAAAAAGGCTTTACATAGCCAGGCTGCAAGCAAAACTGGTGCTATTTAAAATCCTGTCTGCCTCCATGGGAGAAGAGTTAAGCCAATGCTGAGACCTTTCAATAGTCCCCAGCAGTACCCTCTGCAGATAGAGCAAAAAAAAAAAAAAAAAAAANAAAAAAAAAAAAAAAAAGAACAAAATAACTCAGACTTCATTTACAGGTTTGAAGGGTTTAGACAAGAATAACATTGGTGCTTACCATTTCAGACCTATTGCTTAGCTATAAGCATAAACATACCTATATAAAGTCAAAGACAAGCATGAGGTTCGTAAGTCACGGTACATACACCAATAACATGCATAAAGCATAATGTCCACTCGCTCCTTTTTTTCTGAGTAGAAAGGCGGCAGATGTAACTTAAACAGCACATAACCTAACATAGACTAAAACAGTGAAGAGGAACTATTCTCTTTACCATCACTTCTGCCTCCAAAAAACAAGTAAAACCATCCTCTCTCCCAAAAAGCAGCCTAATATTGCAGTTATGACATCACATAGTGTAGCACAGCTCTCTGCAATTATGTACGTAAATTTTGAGAGCCTCTAATTTGGTAGCGGTGAGGGACAGCTGTGCTTTAAAAGGCGTAGTGAGATCTGAGGGCTGACAGAACAGCAGCAGCTGGTGCTGATGGGAATGGACTAAATGCTTTCAGCCTCCCTTTCTCTTCTGGTGAATGTACAGTTAAATAGGTAACATGCCCATTACTGTCGCTAGGATGCTTGCTTTCATCAAAGCTTGCAGCTTAGGTTAATTTCTGTTCACAGAAGACATGAGAAACTTGGCAATTCACATTACAAAAAGCGCCTTAATACACTGAAAAACATTTGATTCAGTAGTCACTGTCAGCTGTGTTCTTACTAAGTCTCACTGAAGTTAATGTCTATCAGAGCATAGTGACCTTACAAAATAAACCACTTTTATTTTTTTCATAGGTTGGAGGCCTTGATGCCTTTGTCTCTTTTCTGCCACCCCCTTCCTTGTCAAGCTTTGCAGGCTGTTCCACTCAGCAAATTTACTCCTTAAACTCAGGTAGGAAGATTTTGTGTTCTGGATACTAATGATTGTTGAACCAGTAACCATTAAGCAGGAGTTTATTGTTGTATAGTCTAATGAGCCTTTTAATTATTTCATTATATGCCATATCCCAAGCTGTTACCGGTCCTTGCAACAGAAACTTCCATTGCCTTTCTGGTAAGTACAGTCAGTGCCACACTACGTGCCACTGTGATTAGTGACTCTGTCTGTTAGAAACAGACTGAAGTACTGTTCTCTTCCATGTGAACATCAAACCTTTTTCTTAAGTATTTTCTTATTTGACCATGCTATTTTCCAGGCCACAGATAACAGAAATGCTCACATCTTTGTCTCCATCACTCTGAATGTGAGGGGCCCTGACAGGCATATTGAAGGCATCACTTAAAAGAACAATGGAGCCTATATGAGCTTCTCTGCAGAACCGGAGAGCAGATGCAGCCTCAGTCTGGAAAGAGCTCATTCCTCAACATCACAGCTAGCATTGCATGGTAGGAACCACTGTTAAGGTAGTTAAGTATTCACATCCTCCCCATCCAGTTTTTCAGATGAGACTACGAGAAGGCATTTTGCTACCAAACCAGCCAAAACTTGAAAATCACCAGCTTAAAAATGACTAGCTTGTTCCAGCACTGTAAGCATCAGTGGCTCATTACCTAAATCATGATGGCACACCAATGATTACACATTTCAAACATTCAAAATTCAGAGCTGTGCATGCATTTAGAATATTTACGTACTAGCCATTCATGTATTGGCAACAATAGCCTTTTTTCAACAAATGCCTTTTGGAACCTGCAGGAATCACAATTTCCACTATGATGATTTGAATGACTTTAGACTACAGTCACTATGAAGATGGCAATGGACTAAAGATTATTATTGTTGCTTTTGAGCTCCACTTTAACATCATTAAGATATCGTGGGGGTGTCTGGCTTACTGGCGCTTTGAGCAGGAATGAACTCTCTATAGCTGTGAATGGATGAAACTCAAACATATAAAAGAGTTGATCTAGGAACTTCCATGGCTTTTATCACTGTAGGATATGAACATCTCATGCATATTAATAAATTAATCTTCACATACCAAAAGGCTGGGGAAAATAATTATCTCAATTTCACAACTGGAAACAGAGAAAGCTTAAGGGATTTAAAGGTCATACATGTAGCAAAACTGGGAATATAAGACATATTTTCTAAGGATGGGATTTCACCCGTCCTCATAGCAAGATCAGAGGCCTAGTCTGGCTGACATTCCTGGCTAATTCCTGGTTTCGTTCAGCTGAAAATATTAGCTAGTTCACAAGGCAGACAAACAAGATATAAGATGGAGAGACATGAGAAAAATGGGGCCATGAGCAGGGGATGGGATATGCCACTATTTAAGCAGGAGCATAGGTTTAGATTTATTAGATGGTCATGAAATGGCACTAAGTCCGAAACAAATGCCTTAATTATAATAGGCTATTCATCATTTGAGTAAATGACCCTAGCCTTTCCTCATTTTCTATTTATAGGATCAGGGAAGGAACAGTTCATACTGGAAAACTACAAACTTAATTCAGCAATGTTTATAAAGTGCTTGAGTTCTTGGGATTGAAACAGTTTAAAATGTTTCCCTTTTGGTTTTGCAGATGTAAGATATAATAATTTGGTAATCTAAATGCCATAAGTGCGCCTGTATATGAAACCCAACCATTAAACAAAAGTTTGTGATGACATTTGAAATTTCCAAATTTTTTTCTGATTGAAAACCTGGGGTCTGATATCAGCGCTTTCTGGGAAATCAAAACGGCAGTTAAAAACAAAATAAAGCTTGCTCGTATTTTATCTTTCATTCCAGCATTATGATTTGCAAATGAGAAATTAAACTGTCCAGAGCTGCTGGCTAAATTTCCCCTCAAGTAATTCAACACGAATTCCCAGTCCAGCTTGAGCATTATAAAAAGCTCAGGCTCCTATCTCTCAGGGCAGCTTGTTCTGCTTTCACAGGACTGGCAGAGCTCCTCAACCTAGGTCATTCTAGAGGAAGAAAGGTGTTTAATGAAGAGCTCCATGAGCAAGCCATGGCAGGGAGCAGGGAGGGCTGGGTGCCAGCGAGGCAGCAGGGCCGGTGGCTGCACCAAGTGGGCCTGGCAGGACCCCAGCCAGGTGAGGCAGCAGGCTCAGGGATGGCAGCCAGGGTCGGTGACAGTCCAGCGACCGCCAGGCGCGTCTGTGGGGACAGGGCAGGGCCAAGCTGCATCTGTGAAGCTCCGTCAGCAAGGGCAGGGTGGGAGACTGGGCACTACTACAGAGTAGCAGGCTCAGGCAAGGGCCGGGCATGGCTGCAGCGTAGGTGGCAAGGACCACGGGCAAGGGCCTGAGCTTGAGTGCAGCAGAGGACCCAGACAAGACTTCTCATAGCTCTTTACTGAACCTTGGCTATTTTCACAGCGACCCGATCCAAGGTTACAGAGCAGCACCATGTCTGAGCTGGCCTTGAATACAGCCAATGAAAGCCCTAGGAGTAGGGAAAGAGGTTGCAAATCCAGTTGGTGTGCTCAGAGCCCTGGCAACATGTGCTTAGCATCAGGAAGTCTGGAGTGTTTCTCTTTTGGGAGTGCGTGCCGTAACCATCATTAATTTCCAGAGTCGCAGGGCAGAGCATAGCTTCAGATTTGGCTTCAGACAACTGCTCTAATTCCCCCTACTTTATTAAAGTGCTGAAACACGGTGATCTACCCAAAGGGGGAAGGTCAGAAGTTGCTATCCTTTCCTATTTGTCAATTAAAGTTCACAAAGCTTCCTGGCACCGAGACAAGCTATGGAATAATGCATGAAACAAAAAACCAGTAACAAATGAGTAGTGTCCACTCTAGGAAGATTAAAATGCCAGTTAAGACATTAAAAATAGAACTCAAATCTAAAGAAGAAATCTCTCTTCCTCATAACGGTTAGGTGCTTTGAAATTCCTAAACACTCCAATTCCTTTCTCTCCTGTCTGTAAGAAAGCTAAAACATACAATAATAATTTCCTTGCATGTTCACAGTATTGAAAAAACATTTGTTGACTCAAATATTTGTATTTTAGTCTTCTTTGAAAGACCTTTAACATTGCTTTGAGTCTTACGCCATTTGTGTAATTGAAAAGTAACTTTCTTTTCAGATGCATCCCTTATTTTTTTCTGATTTTTTGAAATATCTGATTTACCCATGAGTGACAGAAACCCAAACTCATCAATACTGTGCTTTTAATAGACAAGAAAGAGAAATTAGGTGGTTTAGACGCAACCTAATTTTAACTTTTACTGGCATATCATTAAAACAAACAAAACACCCCCAGCAGATATAGAATCATAGAATCTTCATGGGCATAAAAGCCCTACATTTAGTATATACCACTAGGTATAATATGCCAAGAAAGCACTCCTAATTCTGTTTTAATCATTACCAATAGTAGAATCAACTGTGCACAAAAGTCAGATTCCCTGGTATAAGTAGGGTTTGCTGTTATAGCCTGTAATGCGTCCTCTGCAAGTATAGCAATCAAAGTCACCCTGACCTAGTACTCTGGCCAGTATGATTGCACCTACAGAACTAGTTATAGCAGCAGAAACCACACTTTGACTAATTCGGTTTGCTATGCTTATGTAAGGGTGCTTATCGTACTAATATAAAAGCCTAATTTTGCCAATATACAGGAAAACATATTTGGAAATTGTGCCAGTAAAATGCAGTTTTATCTCTGTTGGTAAACAAGTCCTAGCATAGGCACAAGTTTATCTTACCAATAATTATACCAACACGTGGCATAGTGCTGGTGTGAAAGTACTCCCTGGTATAGGTTGTCCCACTTACATAAAGCCTTATCTGCAGTGGTGTAGTTCTGGGATGTGATCTTTGAGTGGCACCAGAGAGAGCTGTATGGGAAGAGGATGCTATGAGCAAGGGGACACTCAGCTCACTCCGGTATGGCTAGGGCCCAGGGTGAATATTGCTGGGTAATTACAACCAAAAGACAAGGATAGCATTTGGTGGGAAGAATGGGGCAGCTGGAAGCTCTGAGACAACTGAATATCCAACAATACAAAAGACAACAGGAAGATAGTTAAACAGAGCTTTCATCTGAACTGCAGCGTCAGTGAAAAATACCTTCTTGGAGTATCACTTCATCTGCTATAGTACCTAAAAACTCTGTAACGCATGCATGTCAGACACTGCTTACTTAGAAGAAGTTTGCTACAAAGTTGTAAGACAAAGACTTGAGCATGCACTACACATATATTTGAAATGTATGAGTGTGATGTCTTTTAACCAAAGGAAAGTGGAACTACAAGGGAATATGCAACCTGACTAAGCTGTGCACCTTTAGGAACTTACTCTGGTTTCCTACAATAGATTGGGCTTGTGGATGAACTTTGAACAAAAACTTCACTCCCAGTCTTTCAGTACTCCAAAACTAGGCTAGACTGGAGACATGCTGAGACAACTGAAGTTGTCCACTGCAGGAAGAAATCTGCAGAGGGTGGAAAACACCCTGATGTTCCACACAGGAATGAAAACCATCCCTGAGGGGAAAAAGGTGACAGAGCTCAAAATCTAGGAAGACCTGCAGGGTGTTCTAACAACAGCAGCACAAACAAGGGCAATACCTAGCATACAGAAATTAAAGAAATGCCATAAAAGCCTTTGCTTCCATGAGAGAACAAAAGTGAAAGGCAGGCAGATAAATAATGATTAGATCAAAAAACCAGATGATTGACTTGAACAAAGTGTGGACTATGGTTGACAAAATGCATCTGAATAGCAGAGCCTGCAAAGTTAAGGCTAACAGCACAGGTTGGGACAGGAGGAGCCCAGATCCACTTAATGATTCTGGAGCAAGATCCCACCCCTATGTCAACTTTTTTTTTAAAACACCACAGAGCACTGGTCGTTAAGATGTTAGAGAAAAATATATTAAAAATTATAGGCTACATGTAGATTTAAAAAGCAAACAAAAGATTCAGTAAAATTTTATATAGGCCTTACTGTAGCTTCTGTGGTATCAGGTTAACTGTGGAAGCTTGCGGTATGCCACAGACACAACTCCAGTGGAGACAAAAGAGTATGTCCTGCTGACAAAAGAAAAGGGCATGGGTAAAATCTTTCATAGACTTGTTTATGTTGATGGCAAAAATGTATAATTTAATATTCTCTATTTGCTAGTACAGATAAACTAAAGGCGTACCTCAGCTAAGCATCTGATTGACAAAGTCAGACTTGTTTAGTTAGATAAGTATTCTAGGTTGCAATTTACATGGCACAAGTTTGAGGAGGTCACAATAAAGTTGGTAATCTTTCTCCCTTAATTAAGTGGGATAGGGGAAAATAATTTTGAAGTAATACCATCCATACTGAAAGGGATTGTAGTGAAACAGTGTCAGAGTCAGTTTCATTGATGCCGTGTGCTGTTATTTAATAATGCAGAGTATAATTTAACAGTTCTAACAATGAATCATTGTTGGTAACCTGCAGACGTTTTTGATAGAAAACTCCAAACTAGAATACTAATAATGGAAGAAACTGGTGGCAGAAGAAAATATGGGATGTGCAAACGTATAAAGAAATAGAAAACCTCAAGTAACAAAGGTAGTGAGCACCTAGGAATTAATGCCTCTGAAAAAAAGACAAAAATGGACATAAGTCATCATAGATATGAGAGATGACAGATAAGGTCATCCTTAGCCAGACAGTGAAAGGAACATATGGCACCTTACCCAGCTCCCAGAAAGGAGGGAGACCAGACACATACAGAATGAGATGTGCGAGTGATCGTTTGCTGCAGAACTGAGGCAAGACCACCACCCTGATATAAACCAAACAGAACAAATGAATTTTCCGTATCAACAGTACCAGTGGTATTTCATCTGAGAATCGCTGTCATTTTTAAGTTGTAAGCCATCTAAGTGGGCTCCATTTATCACCTGGAAATTTTAAAAATACCCATTTATTTTTAAATGTTGTTCGGAAAGAAAGTTGCAGCACTAAAATTGGCTAAGGACTTTCCTATGGTCATTCACACCACCTCAGCTGAAGGGCAGGAACTCCTTTCTCTGCTACAAGCTTTTTAGCAAGCAGGTACCTGAACGTATGCCAAGAATCTATTAATACCGTGGTTAAGGCAGACCAAAGAGGTTTTGTACTTGCTTTACATCTGATTAATAGTTTTTCTTTAATAGGCAGAAACATGGTAGCCTTTAATAATAGGAAAGAAAAAAAATACTTCCTCTGTTGCTTTGTCAGACAAGGAATAATGTAGCAGTTATTTTTGTTAATTCTCCCAAGACTCCCAGCGAGTGACAATACATAAAGGGCTTTCTGTTGTCTCTCCTTTAAAGGGATAGTCTATGTTGTCCCTTTGTTGTACTCCTGAAGTTATATAAGAGTATTTTTTGCTACTTGAAACAGTGCAATATGTAAACTCAAAATCTGTAGGATTACAGTATTTGCAAGATGTATTTCTTCTGCTGCAGTAAAATGCTACTATTTTTAATGAAGAAAAAACAGACTAATTGTGTGCATATTTATTGATATTCTCTGATAGACTTCACTGTATGAATGCTGTATTGAACAATTAAACAACCCCATATCTATAGAGACACAGAAATTAGAAAATATGTTTACTTTTTAGATTCAGATCTTGTCTGCCAAATTTCTTAAGTCAAATAATAAAGACTTATGCTTTCAATTAGTGCTTTAGATTCTGGGCTGTAAAGTAAATTACCTACTCTAGGCTTACACAAGATTTTCCTACAATATGAATAAAACAGTTTTGGTTTTGTTTGCCTAATTTAGGATTTGCACTGCAGATAGTACTAGTCCTCTTCAAACCTGCTTAGAAATTCTGGCAAAGTATTTATCCAACTGTGTAAGTTCTGTGAAGCACTGGTATGTGAACTAGTCAAAAAGCAGGGGGAAGAATTTAAATTAGTTCAAGTGGGTTTTGCTCCCAGCTGACTGATATTTCAGATTTTTTTTAAAAAAAGAAAAAAACATTTCCCAGATATATTTTCAGAGAACATAAAAGTGACTCACAAGAGGTGCAGGACTCAGACCTAATGTCTAAGGCTCACTGGCATCCAAACAAGCGAAACATCAGCATATGAATGATGAGAGCCTTCAGGAAACTGCGCCTGCTGACTATGATGGACCCCCGAGCTGTCAACAGTACTGCTCACTCACCATCACCGTCAGGACTGATTCCTTAGGGCATGTATCCAACCATATTTAAACATCTGTGCACCCCAATGACAATGTGAGATCTCTGAACAAGCCTCAGGGTTCAAAACTCACCATTGTTTTTAAATGGAAATCTTATATTCTGCAGGGCTGGGCACTGATTCAAGTACTAGATAAATACATCAGGCAGGCTGCCTTCAGCCAGGGGAGTTGCAACCTGACACCTGCTTTATGAATCGGGAAAGTAACCTGTATTGATTTGTATTAGTACCGATTTTGTATTCCTCAGCAAGGTTCAGGTGACATTTCCACTCTCTTGATGAATTGTAAGTTCATATCATTTGTAGAGGCAAGCCAGACAAACCCAAAGAACCATTACTTTCAAATGAGAGATTTCATAACAGAAAGAGCCTATGCTTTCTTAAGTTTTAAAGTATTTTTATCCTTGTGCCCCTGACAGTTGCCAAGCTGGCTAGCCTGGATGCTAGAATCACTTGCTTAATGGAAGAAGGCAGGCAGGCAGACAGGCTTCCTCTGGCTGCAGAGCCAACACCGTCTCAGACACTACCACTCCATCAATCTTCAGTCTCTCCGTAGAGACTGCCACTGAGACACATTTAGCAGCAGCCCCACACTGCAAGGAGGCGATGAACTGATTCCCAAGCAGCTGCCGCTCACTCAGGCAGGTGACAGGGCCAGGGACCCTCTGTGATCAGAGGCAAAGGGACTGATCTCACCTGCAGACTGTCACTTTCTAGATGCATAGTTTAATTTTTAATTCCCATTCTTGCCTTCTCTTTGCTTGTAAGTTCAGCTATCTAAGCAATTTGCAGAAGCTTGAATTACTTTTAGCAGGTGGATGTGTATATCCTTCTGCTACTTACAGTCTGTTTACAGTCAGCGAGGTTTTGTTAGAGTATGGCTTATATACATCTTTATGCTCTCAGAAACAAAGTTATGGGAGGGCGTGATCTCGTATCATTCTAAGTGATACTGTCAGGGGATGAAGAGGAAAAGCAAGTTTTCAGGTCACAGCTTCCTCAGTTCAGAAGCAGAAGCAGCAAGCTTGTGGATTGGTGCAGGTTGGAACTGGAGACAGCTACCAAGGACAGGAGAACGTTTTCAGGGAACAGTCACTGCGGCTCTGGCCTCTCAGTCTCATCTGGGGTGCTTTCCAGAGTCTAGGAAGAGCAAAACATGATTTCACTACCTATTAAAAACCATAAATTCAGTACAGATAGTTTTTGCCATAGTGTGCCTGCTGTTGTTCCAGACCTGCTGACTTGCTACATCCCACAGCCCTGACAGCTTCTCTGCCTCCCTCCTTGCTGTCAGGCGTCTGTACCTCACAGGTGTCAATGACCCTTTCCCCTCAACTTGTTTAAAGGGTTTAAGCTCCGAGTAATTGCCAACCTACCTGTATTTTGCCTGGGGTTTAATGACTCTGTTCCAGGACTGAAGAAAGTCCATGTGTTCAAGCGCTCATTTATTCTCTCCAGCAGTATCGGTGCTCTATAGCAGATGTGATCTCTCACCTTTATCCCACCATAGCTTTGTGATACCACTCCTTACTCTTCCATATACCTCGATTACTTTTCCCTATGGGCTGTTTCTGGGATTTATCACAGACCAGAGGGGCGAGCGCACAGGCAGTTAGGTGTGTGCAAGGGAGAATACATCGTGTGTTTGGTTTTAGCGTTGGCTGGGTTCCCAGACTTGGAGCTGTCTGGAAGGTGACTATCTACAAGCTGTGTCTATCAGGGAGCAGCGAGGGCTGGGCTGCCCTGCGAGGGCAGGTGAGCCAGGAGCCACGGGTGCCAGTGCAGGGCTAGTGGCCACACTGAGCCAGGGGCAGTCCAGCAGGACCCTAGCCAGGCAAGGGGGCAAGCCCGGGAGTGGCGGCCAGTGTCGGCGACAGTCCGATGACCGCCAGGCGAGTCTGTAGGGACAGGACAGGCCAAAGGTTGAGTCAGGAAGTCCAGGGTGCAAGGCAAGGTCAGGATGGGGAAGGAACAAGCCTGGCGCAGGCAGATATGCAAGGGGACATTGCCTGGTGACACACTCAGGACCCTGTCAGTCCTACGGCTTCATTTTAACTCAGTTTTGTCCACTGGGAGTTCAACACTGCAGGGGATAGGGGCCGCTGATGGGACTTGTAGTCAAAGTCGGAGCAGTGCTCCTTGACATGGGTCTGTCACATCTAATAGAGCTCTAAAGTTTAGGACCAGGAAGTCTCAGGTGCTGTAATATTTGAAGAGAAGCTGATCCAGGTTAACATTTTGTACTAGTTGTGTTGTTGTGCTTAATGGTGATCAAACTGAAAACTTCAGTGGTCATTTGCATTATAGTAAAATTTTTCAAAATTTTCATCACACATGGGGATCCAGACAGTTCACAGCTGTATCTGGCGCTTCCTAGGTCTGGAACATGACCAGCTGAGATGGGAAGGGTGGCCAGAAATTCTGTGTCAACATAATGTTTCTCCCAATGTGTATTCTCTCCACTGCTGTTTTATTTATTTATACTCTCTATACTATTCTCATCATATTACCTGTTTTCTAAGCTATCTTTCCTTGTCTTTAAAAAAAAGTTAGAGATTAACAGCAGAATCTGAGTGCTGAGAACTACCGTCTAAAACATAGGACATCTAAGTTTTACATATCTTTTAAACAAGTCTTATAAAAGTCTGTATTCAAATGGACAGGAGGAGACAACAGAGGGAGAGAGAATCACTGAAGATTTACTTGTTCTAGAAAGTTTTGGGTCTATTCATTCACACCAGCTTTATTCCCTGGTGTATATGTGCACACATAATGAACATACAAAATAATTTGGTTGGTATACAGTGCAGTGAGCAAAGCTTCTTGTAAGAGAACTGCAAAACCAGATGGATTGCTAATGTGAAGGCATTCAGAGAAGTTTCAAGTTCCCAGAATTACCTTACCACCTTCTGTTCCTAACATTCACTTTGGAGGGTTAAATAGTTGTTTTGCACAGCTCTTTGGAAGTATAAAAAAGCCACCCCACTATCATGCTGGCATACCAAAAAGAGAAATCCTTCCACAGTTTATCTTTCTTCAAATACAGTATTTGGCAGGAAGAGTGATTTGTTTAAACTATATATAATGCTTTGATTTTCCCCTCAAAAAGATACCCCAGTCTAGAGCCTACAGACTTCAAACACTCCCCAGAGCCCAAAGGGCTGAAGAACAGAGAGCCATGTCTCCCCAGAAGAGCCCACTCTTCCTGCCTTTGTGGGGAAGGGGCTAGCTGAAGCACAGGAAATTGAGACAAACATAAAACAGATCCACAAAAATGAATGCCTTTCCATTACCACTGTTCTATGGTATGTTTGTCCAGATATGCCAAACATCATGGCAGCTACTGCTCAGCGCATGGGGAGGCTGGATTTTGCTCCCAATGGGTGCCCTTGCCTAGAGGCAGCTTGTTCAGTCTCTTGGAGACAGGGGCGTCAGCATTGCACTGGGCGCTGCCACCAGCAGGAAAGTCTTCCAGCCTGGCGCTATCCGACACAGCAGGGCTGTGATTTTCTCTGATTGTACCAATAGTCCCTTGGCAAAGCAACTAATTCAATTAGGATGATGGAGCTGAAATTTATATCTATTTCATTATGAAGTGACTTAATAAAATCCTCTATCAGAAAGCAGAAATTGCAGACCGCATAACACTTGAAGTGACAAACACAGGAGCTGAGAATGAGGTAGCAACTTTTAAAGGAATACCAACTCTGAAAATTATGCCCCCAGTTTTTCTTTGCAGTCTATATTTTAAGACTGTTTATGGCTTTTACTGTAAGATGTGCCTTGACATAGTTATCGTATGACAAAAATCTTAGAATCAACCAGCTCATCTCTCTGCAATGTCATTATGGCAATTTAAGTTAATGCTGTAAATTTTAAAAAGAAAAAAGACTTCCTTTTCTGTTCTGATCATCATTATTATGATCGAAGTCTTGGAGAGAGTGAGCGAAAGAAGAGAAAATGGAAATTACTTCATTTTCCAAAACCGTAGAGTTGAAGGCATGTATTTATTTAAATCAGCATTAGGTAGCTTCTACCAAAGTTATGTATAAAACCTGTCTCTTGCCATTTGTCTGCACTTTGGTTTTGGAATACAATTTTTTTGGGTGGGATGTCCCAGGAATTTCTTGAGGGAATCCCAGGTTGGAGTTCATGTCCTGAACCAATTCTTTTGTTCCTGACCAGCACTGGCCTCATTTGGGAGGGCAAACAGAAAGTAACGCTGGGGATGGACACCGTGCCGCCTAACACAGTTATTTTAAAGAGGCAGATAGCACCACACCACATCAAAGCGTGATCCCAGAGTGAGGTTCTTATACAAGATGCACATGTACCTTCTTCAGCAGTAATGTAATTCCCCTTCTCAACACCCAGGCAACAGAATAATGCTCTCTAACTGAATTAATAGTTCTAGTCGCACTTTTCTAACCTCTCTATATCCTGTACAGTGACAGTCAAGCTTTCAGATATTGAATTTCCTATTAAAATCCTGAGACCTGATTCCTGCTGCCTAAACACCCCTTCCCCCATTGCCCCCATACGTACTTGTATCTCCCCAGCTGCTTACCCCTTCCAAACCTCGGTCTAGTCATCTTTGGTTCAGATGCCAAATGCCTTCAGATGCTCTTCTCACCTGAAATCTATCATTATATAGATTATATCACCTGAAATCTACAACAGTCTTTTTCAGCTATTCTTCTCCTAGACTAATCCAGGGCCCCAGATTACTTTGAAGACCAATGCTCATTTTAGCTCTGCAATGAAAACCAGACTATTGGGAAGCAATCAACTGATTCCTTAGAGGAAGGCTGAAGGTGGCAGTCAGATGGCTGTCTCCTGCCTGACCTCCACAGCAATAGAGAGGGACATCCTGGGAACTCAAGCAAGTAGTTCCCTCCCTCCTCCACTCCTCTGGGCAATCAAGACGTGTAAATGTTGATCTCTCATTTTTCATGATCTTTTTCCTATGGTACTGGAGAGATGTATGAACTTGATGTATTAAATTAAATTGAAATTACGTATGAAATTAAATTAAATGTATGAACTTGATGTATTAAATTAAATTTCTAAGTATGTAATATTTATATTTTGTGGATAAAAGTATCCAGTAAAGCAATTTTACATGTGAACTTTGCATTTTGATGTTGACATTGCAGAGGTAATTTAGGGAGGCACAATGACATAGTGGCTAAAGCACATAAAGAAACAGGCAGTAGGGCAGTCACATCTCCTCCTGACTTTTCCATAAAATTGGATTGAGAAAAGGATGCTGCAGTCTCTTTGGTGATTGGTTATACCATAGTACTTTTCATAAGCTCTGCAATTTTAACAAACCTCTATAGCTGCATGTAAGGAAGAGAAGAAGAATATACCCAATATCTTGATTATTGAAGTACTTTCAGGTTGAATTTCAGAATCAACTTTTTTTAATTGCTCTTTTTCTGCAAAACCCACTAACACTCCTTCTTGAATTCTACTAACCCTGTTCCAGAAGTTCAAAAGTCCTATCATACTTGTATCACAACGTTTGTGGAATACTTGTTTCTTCAGTGAGTTCTTCAGGCTTTGATGAAAAATGAAGTGCTAAAATTTACAAAGTTAATGCTGAGACTGGAGCTGAAGAGCGATTCCCAGCTCTGTGTTCAAATGATGTCTCTATGCAGTTAAAAGCAGTGATCTCAGAGGCTTAGCAGCGCAAAACTGAGACAAATCTACAATCAATAAGACCTGTTAGTTGGATGCTGGCAAAATATCAGTTCTTACAGCGCAGCGGATACAATACTTTATCATAAGAGTTCCTACGTGCAAAACATAGAGATTTTTTTTAATGCATGATCTTTGAAATCACAGAGGGAAAATTCAATAAATATTTTTCTTGCATTACATAATAGCCGGTAGTTTGCCAACTGACACAGCCATCACATACTGCAAATCACTTATTTCCTGGAGGTGAATATCATGATCCGTGTGACTGCTCGGGCAAGCTTTTGCCTGTATACTCTTATTGTTTTAACTGATTTGGTCCTATTTGATCCCTGGTAACATGCAAAGGAGACAGTGGTACGCTTTTGCACTTTGTCTCAAACATCCTCCTTTTCTATGCTTTGATGAACCTTTATGTCTCTGAATTCACAGATTAAGAGAGCTTTTGCTTTTCCTAGAAAACATTGTTCAGACTTAAAAGGTGGAAATTTTTTGCTTCCCTCATAGTGAAAAGTCATCAACCAGCCTAGAAAAATTAAGTGGTGCTACTGGATTCTTAATTGTCTATGCCCTGATTAACTGTCATTTCTATCTCTTATTTTGTCTTCCTGCTCTTGATTGGGTACTTATTACGGTGGCTATCCAGAGACACTGAACCTCTGCAGTTCCACTAATAATTAAATTATTTTAACTCTTTCAGGGAAAAATGAAAGCATCCACAAGAAAAACACAATTTTAAGAGAGCTGATTTTTATTTGAGAGCAAGCTGTTACTTCCCTTTCTACACTTGAGTTCTCCCTTACGTAAATAAGTAATTTTTGCAGAGGCCTGGCAAAATCAAGTTGTAGTGACAATTTAATCTGATACATCCATCATTGGGACTGCAGTCTGTCCTTAAAGGAGAATGGACTTGCTCACCAAATAGATTTTTTCTGCTATGATTATCCACTTCATACATCTCAATACAAACAGAAAAGGTCATACTAGCTCAGAAACTCTTGGCTAATAACCACGTAAAGACAGAGAGACTGCAGCAAATGCTGTCCTCCAGGTCTGAGACAACAACTTGAACCAATGCCTGGTCTGCATAGAGGAACAGATTTGTTTGAAAGAACCCCAAAAACAAGAGCATGTATATCTGAATGCAGATTTCTTGAGGATTTTTTAATTGTTTTTGAAGGAATTGGAGGGTCCATCTTGTGCCCAAACTATAGCTGAAAACAGAGTTCACAGTAAGTAAATTCAAGTAAAAGCAACATTCCGTGTTTTGTGAAAGGTTTCAAAATTTTACGAAATTATTATGTAAAGAATTATTTGCAAGAACTCATCCTTTAGACCACGTGATGTAAAACTCTACCTGACACAGCACATAAGGTGTAGGACTGTTATTTACTTGTTGTGTAGTTTCTGTTATTAATTTAGTGAAGTACAGTTCTCCATGAAACTTTCCAGTGAGATGTAAAATAACACTTGACTAAAGATGATTTATCCACTTCTGTTGCTAGTTGTTCTTAGCAGCCCAGCCTGTGATCATCTGCCCTCTCATCTCTTTCCCACCTTGTTTTCAAAACTCTGCTCCAAGCAAGAGAAGTTAAATCTGCTGATTTCTTGACCTACGTTTGTCAGGCATTCTGTATGTCTTGATATATGAGCATCTTTGTGGTGACTTTCCAAATTGTACAGCAGCACCAAGAAATGAAAAGACAACTAATTATTGATAAGTGGTAACAGCAGCACATCAGCAGCTAAAAAAATAAAAGTACCTTCCTGTCTGCCCCTGTCCTGTTGATTCTATTGTATAAAGTTGATGTTACGTAGCAGTTTGTGTCAGTAACATTAGAAAAATATTTGTGAAAAAGTCAAATTCTGTGTATTGACAAGAAAATATTTCTGTATTAGACAATGTATTTATTACCGAAAGTAATCAGTGCTATATTGTGTCTTGATTTCCATGAAAGGAAACAGAGGGATGCAAGATGCCTTAGTCCCTTACAGAGTCCTCTTACACTACAGAATGGAAGGACACTAGCTGATACCTCGCCCTCTGTTCCTAAGGTGGACAGAAAATGCCAGTTCCCAGGAAAAGTCTGTGCAAATGCAGCTGTAACTTCCTGTGTACTTCAGTCTTTCCAATGTAAGTCATCAAGTCCTCCTATATGAAGACAATACTTGGTGGGAGGGCGAGTGAGTTTTGATATCTCCTGTGTTCAAAAGTTATTTGCTAGAAAGAGACTAAGATAAACACAGACATTCTAGTTGGATGGCCAAATGCGAGTAGTGCTGCTGACTGTAGGTCAGACCTGGCAAGCAGTAATTTCAAAGGTTTGGGTGTGAAAAGAATAGGAAATCTCTTCCCCACAACTTTTTATAAATGGGTGAAGTCAAACAGGTCATGTTGAAGGTTCCATCTCAAATACGCTGGAAGATGCTGTTCCTTCAGGATAACAAGCTGCTCATAACAAGGTGTAAGTTCCCCTTCCATGTGCAGGTGGGCTTCTCGGCACCATGCAGAAGGTACACATTGTGAAAGGTAATTCAACAGAATAGATGTAAGAGGAATTCACACACAGCTGTGAGGCAGCACTATTAACATTTCTGTGTTTTTACTAGCTCTTCCCAGCAGTAGAAGCATTTAATATCTGGATTAGGATCTATCCTGGTGAAATTCAATCCTAATTAAAAGAACTACACAATGAACATAGATCAAATATTGCAATGCCACAGAAAAGAGAATATGGAGAATTTCCCAAGATTAGGAAGTGATTTTTGAATCAAATATGTTTTCACACTATATATCTATATTGAGGTGGATGAGCTTTTTTTATATTGGGGAAAAAAGAGTTTGTGATTGTAGGACAATAACCTTGAACATTCAAGTTAGTGGGAGATTTTTTTCATTTGACCCAAACATCATTAAGTTCAAGTTCTTACTCAGATACATATTCAGCAAAAACCATTAGGTTTTTAACACATAGATAATAAGGCTCAATTTTGCCTCTGTTGAAGATGACAAGATATTTCTATCATCAGGAAAATAGAGCTTTTAGTGCACACATGAATTAACATAGGTGTCCATGGTACATATTTATACATGAACTGTACGACCAGTATGGTAGTCCAGCATCTCTAATTGATTGCAAATGAAAGAACCTGTGTCAGCTCCAAAAGAATGTTTGCATTTGGCCATGAGAGCATAGACATCCTCCCTAGCCCTTGAAAAAGATGGATATATGTAATAAAGCACGTAAGCTACTGAATTAGATTGTCAGTAATGTGCATTTTAAAAGGACCCTGACTATGCACTGTATCATGGTCAATAAAATATATTTGTGAGAACCTGTCGGTAAATAGGAGAAATTCACACATCAGAAAATATGGAGGTGTCTGCCTCAAGTAGTCAAGGTTAACTGTTCAGTTTTAATTTCAAAGTCTATTTTCATCTTGATGTATGAGCCCTTGTATAAGTGGATGCATGTCAGTGCATGAATACTTCAGGGAGGAAATGTTAACAAACAGAACATTAAAACAATTACAACAAAACATTAAAACAATAATAGCTGAAGATACTTGTTTATAAACATCTTTTATAGTACATTGGAATTGATTTCATAGTACTGAACTATCTTAAGGGGGTAGAGTGAGACCTAATTAATATTTGCAGCACGTTTTGCCTGGGTGAAAAATGCTAATAGAATCCTAAATTATTAGTGTCCACATGTCTTTGGTACTGTGACTTATGAGGAACTCCCCAGGTCGCCATAAAGCATTACATGGAAGCACAGGGATATGGGCTGATAAGCCATCATATCAATTTGTACCCAACTCTTATTTTTAATAACAGTCTTCTTTCAAATGACTGACAATCAAAAAATGCACCTGGGACCAGTATTTTATCTCTGGAATTCTTGACTTTTCGACATGATGATCAAACATGAGACAGTTTTATTACACAGGAAAAGCAAGCACTTTTCATACAAATAAATAAACCAAATGAACAAACAAGAAGTTGAAGGGATGTTAAAAGTCACCTGAAGTGTATTTGCTCTGTAGCATATGAAGGAAAGAAAAAACAACAATAATTGGTTTCCCATGTTACAAAGGTTGCAAAAGATCAGCATTGCTTCCTTCTAGGATACTTAGAAAATGGTATATATAGCTATACAGTTGATATCAACACATCACTGATAGAGAATCATCACTGAATCCACTTTCACCTGCATGTGGTATACCACTCTTGCAGGACCCAAAGACAGTGTGGCAACTGGAATTCAAAGTAAAACATTACATTTCCCTGTTTAAATGCAATTTAAAAAGCAGACTAAAACAAGATAAGCAAGAAGGCTTCAAAAAAGTAAGTATCATCATTCAGATGGAAGTTTCATGTGTTTTGGTGAGGGGGTTTTGGCAGTCCAGTTTTCAGAGAGACATTCTGCACATTGAAGGGCACTCCCTGCTCTCATCAGTGTCCAGAAAGAAGCTGGTTCTGGCAGGCTGCTTGTTTGAAAGACTATTGTTTGCAACAAGCTGTAGTTATCTTGCCGTTAATTCCATACATCCAGCCCCGCCATATTACTATAGAAATCATTGCTTCCTCATAGGAGGAATTGTATTCCTATTATTCAAGTCAGCACTGTAGACATCTTTTCCATATTCCAAAAACCCAGAATGAGTGGTCAAACTTACAAAGAGCAACTCCCTCACTGCCATCCCATTACCCTCCTTTTTAATTCAATGATACCATTTAAATGTCATGGCCAGGATGAACGGTGCTCCAAGTCACAGCGCCGATCGCTGCAGACAAGCTGCATCTTGTTGATGACTATTTGACATCTTACAGTCGAACAACATCAGTTTTCTAAACTAATGATCAGGCACTTGAGTGACTTTTGGCAGCAACATCAACAGCTACATTGCCTGTAGCTGCTCTAGGAAGACTGTGAAACAACTCCTTCTGAAGGAATGACTTTTGACTCAAACTCACTTTGTCTGGTGTTAGTTCTAACAAGCACCTACTGGCAGAGAGGAGTGTGTTGCACACCTGGAGGGCTCAGCAGTGGCAGGAGGACCAATGACACCTTTTGTATGATCTCTGGAGAGCTCCCCTCTTCTCCCCTAAAACCATGCAAGAGAAACATAGGGAAGTGAGACCTCCCCCATAGTACTTTCATGGTCCCCATTGCTACTGCTGCCTAAGTTCACTGAGGTACTCATAATCGCAGCTGCTTTTATTTCACTTTTGGTCTGAGCACTTAGGCATGTACAAACATGTACTAAATGAGGCTGCAGGAAGCTAAAACTCAATTTTTTAGCTGGTGTAGAGCAGGTGATAGCTGGCTTGCATAAGGATACGTTATCAGAAGTACATTTCTTCTCAGTAGCTGATTGCTAACTGGCAGTATCAGTAATCATATAAGACTATCAGTAGGTCCAGCTCACAAGAAAGGTAAGCACACACTCACCAGGATATGCGCTTCTGGAGGAGTGTGGGGGCTTTATTTGAATCAATTTCACTTGGTGTAATGGTGCTTCTAACAGGTGTCCTGGGAGGCTGCTGTTCTGCGTGGTCCATGAAACTGGTATGACTGGGGGTTACAAGTTACTATGTGGGGCTAATATTGCAGGAGGTCAGACTTACCAAGCTGCTTGCTAATCAGTCTAAAGGCTGTCCTGGCAGGTCCCAAGAGTGGTTTAAGAACACAGAAGAGCTGAGCTGCCAGGTCCTGCCTCCTCTGAAATGCCAGAGACTGAGCTAGAAGCGGTGCCTGAACCAAGATAGTTTGGATGCACGTGGGATCCACAGTTCAGGCCTAATTACCAAGAATCCTGGTGACAATTAATTGAAGGACTCTGACAGTTTTGTAATACTATACACTACCACACTATCTATTTACTGTGGAAATGACTGTATTTGCATGATTTTTTCCTGTCCTGCTGACTAAAATTATCCCTGTTTAATAGCTGGGGAGGAAGCAGAACTACAGCAATGTGAAATGATTCGCCTAAGGCCATGTCATGTTTCTTTCGCAGACATAAGAATATGAATTCTTATTTCTTGGCTCTCAAGTTAGTTCTGGTCCCCATTTTTATTATCACACCTTAATCAAGTGATGATTTTTCTAAGCTTTTACAGATTTTCCTCCTGACACAGCAATAATATGGTGCAAGTATTTAAATAGCTTGCTAATCTTTGGGTTTGAGATGCCAGTGGAATGTATTTGAAATAAAAGCCAAAGTCATTATTTGAAAACCAAAATTAACAAGGAGGAGGAACTCACTCTTCTGATACACATACATATGTGGCCAGTTGTTAGGCCGCCCTGCTAATCATATTTCACAGAAATATTTCATAGTGTGTGTTCAAGATGAAGTGCTGATGAATAGTTCATTTTGTATGGAGCAAAGCACTTAATTCTCAATTTCAAAAAAATCTTTGATTATATTGTTCACACAAGTGTTACTGAAGACTTGTCATGGCTGATGTGTCCAGAAAGTATCAAAGGAGTGTATGCATAGATGATCTGGTGGTAGTGAAATCATCAGAATCTTCCCATCGATAAAGTGACATCATTATGTTTAATTTAGGTAACTAATAAAAGAGTTATCTGCAATACGCTTTTAAAGAAAGGTTGAAGTACCTTCACTTAATCATATATACTTGATTTGCTGGGGTCCCTAAATACATCTTTAAATAAGATTTTTAAAAGCCTGCAGCAAACAGGCTTGTTCCATAGTTGCCAGAAAAGACTATATTGAAATAGCTTTAAAAACTTATCCAAAAATCCCCCCAAAGTCATAATTTTCTTCCACTTTTTATATTGTGAAACTGTAGCGTAAAGATGAATAGAGAAGTATTAAAGAAACTAATGTTTGCTTTTTATTATCCCAGTTTACTTCCGCAATAATAAGAAAGCTGAAATTATTTAGGAGGTTGTCATTTAGGAAATTATCCAGGAGAATAAAGCACAGTTTATGAAAAGAGAGGGGATTTTTTAGAAATGGTCTCTTTGAAGTTCCACAGATTAGATAGAACATATTTTTCAGTGCTGAGATATGCGATCTACTGTAGATTGGAAGGGGAAAATTAAACTAATTATGTATTTCATAGGAGTCCAAACTTATTTAAAACTTAAAATAAAGCATCACTGCAGGTTTCTTGATGTGCTTCTGTCGCCAAAAGAGCAAACAAGTCATTAAAGGGAAAGAAAAGAATACCTACAGTGTAATGGAAAAAAATCTGTCATTGTTTGTAATGACACTGCGCATCACCTGTGTGGTCTTGGTAACTCCATGTCAAAAAGGATACCAGAGAGCCAATTAGAGTGGTTTCAGGGAAAGAGGTGAATCAGAAATAGATGATTGATCAAGGGAATGGAAGAAACTCTCCCATGGAGGCAAATTAAAGCGGCAGGAATTGTTTGCTTTAATGAGGAGATAAATAAGAGCATGGTAGATAAAAATAATATTATGAACTAGCTTGAAGCTTTCTGTCTGCACTACTTTTATAGGCAAGAACAAGGCAATGTTCAATTAAAGGATGGGCATACAAAAGTAATGACTGCCTACACCGGACACCTAACACAACCTTTGTGTTCACCAGCATAGGGAAAATGATGAAGGCTGACAAGTGATAGAGTGTCACTGGATAACAGACATTGAGAGCTGTAACTATGGACAAAGCTCTCTGAAAAACACTTTTTTGTGATTCACAGAATCTCTATTAGATCAGGAAGAAATCTAAAGCATGTGTAGGTGGAGAGTGGAAGACACACTCTTTCCCTTATCTGCCCGCTGCAGAGGTCTTACGTATTCTTATGAAATACCTTGTACTGACTGTTGACAGGTAAGTGGAATCCCGGGTCTGATTCAGCTGCCAAGTTCCTGGTTTGCTATGGGGCACATCAAAAATATTAAGTTCTTGACCTTACCTTTTGCAAATGTATTAATTCCCTCAAATGCATTGGCAATCAGTCAATTGCAGTGATGCAAAACACTAAAGCAGCATGTGCCTGATGAGGAATTTCAGATATGAATTTACAGGGCTGGAGCTCTCCTTCAAGTCCTGCTTGCTGTGACCTGCCCTGTGTGTCAGGAGAAGAGGGAGAGCTGCAGAGCCTCCTCCCGGGCCACCCGCGGGGGCCGTACCTGCCCTGAAACCTCCGGGCTGGATTCTCAGCAGGTCTGACACAACCTGTGCTCCTTCAGCCTCCTGCCGTCATCAGCTCCGATCCAGAGCCTCTGCTCTGCCCTCCCACAGGCCCGGTAGTACAGTGGGCAAAAGGATTACAGGAGGTTCTCAGAGCAAAGGAGGATTTGCTGTGCAGTAAATGTCTTCAAACCTCACACTGTCAGGAGAGGCCTGTGTAAAACCTTGTCAAATGGAAGTGTCCTCTGTCTCTTGGTGCTTCTATTTTTGAGGTATCTTTGCTCTTTTTCCACAGAGGGATTGCTTCATATTTGGGACAAGGGCAGGATGCTGGGACAGTCCATTCTAGGGAGGAGCAGGCTAGCTGAAAGTAGAAGGAAGTAGTTTGAAAACATTTGTGTTTCATATCTCTTGGATTAAAACACATCAGAATACAAATTGTTCTGCTTACAATAGTATTTCAAAACATAGCAGTTATTTAAAAACAAACACACTTTATCCAGATATAATTATTCCTAATGTGGCATTTAAATGGTGAACAATCACCCAGTAACTGCTCTTGTGGCGGTGCGATGACAGCCTGTGTTTTATCATGTGTTAGCTTCTCAAGCTAGACGCTGGGCTCTATGCTAGGGTTAATTTTAGCCAGCTCATGACTGCAAACTTTTAACAGCTTGGTTTACACTAGGATTTGAAAAGGTGTTAGTAAACAGTGATGTTAAATTCAAGCTTTCTCTAGCAGAGTCTCAGTGGAGTAAGCACAGCCACAAGGTACATAAGGATAACAGCTGCCAAGTGAGCTGAAAGATTTCTCACGGTGGGGTATCCCTTTCTCCCAGTTCTCAGCCTTGCAGGATGGATATGATCTGGCTGCCAGCATGTGCCACTGCCTGAAACTCCTGCATGCCAGAAAGCTGACTATTTCCAGCACCTGCTTTCATCACAGCATGTGCACAAGGAGGCCAGATTTCCAAAGAGCAAAGTTTGTCTCACAGGTGGGGCCAGATCACTCAGACTTTCAGGCAGTTAAGCAATATCAAGGATTCATTTCCAGCCTGATACCTTCCTGCCAGAACCTGGTCACCACACTCCCTAGGGATGAGGGTTTGGCTTTTTTTTTAATTGTGGCCTCAGTTTTGTATAATGCCCTTGTAGACAGCTGGCCCTTGGGTTAGCTTTAACATATGGTACATGTTGCACGTTCCTTAGTAAATTGTCTGCTAGTGTGAAGCCAGGAGGAATGCCCCAGGAGGAGATCGTGTCTTTGCTACATGAATGTATGTAAGGATGTTGGAGTAAAACAGCTTCTCCTCTGGGAGATCTGTCTCAGAAAAGAACTTGCACGTGTAATGACACCTCCAAGTGTCCACCCAAGTGACTGTTCATGGGACGCTCGCATTGTGCCTT
Source organism: Rhinoptilus africanus (assembly GCA_013400135.1). Lineage (NCBI taxonomy): Eukaryota > Metazoa > Chordata > Aves > Charadriiformes > Glareolidae > Rhinoptilus > Rhinoptilus africanus. The sequence continues at coordinate 540,790 of VXBO01007728.1, read as the reverse complement.
CCAGAACCAGGGGTCAGGGTGGCAGCACGTGGGCTGCAGCTGTTGCTCACCCCTGTGGCATGTTTCCCTCCTGGCTCATTCGCACAGCTGGCATTGCACTCTGCAGTTTTCTTTGGAAGGGCGTGACTCTAATTGTTTATGTCTAATTGCTGTATTCCTCTGTTGTCATCAGTTGCAAAAGTGAGTGGATGTTCTGCACCTTGACCCTGCTGGCGTATCTGCCATCAGAGTGGGAGGCAAGAAGGCTGCCCCCACAGCAGCCCAGGGGTAGCAGGGGGGACATGGCAGAGTGGGCAGCCCCACACCGAAGCCATCTTACCACGTGCTCTACCAGGGCCACCCCCGCTGTGGGGCACCGGGCACCCTCGCAGCAGCACCAGGAAGTCAATCAGGAGACCGTTTCCATCCATCACAGCCGCCTGGTGAGCCACAGCCTGCTCTCCCCCAGGTTATGGCATCAGAAGACAAAGAGTTAGAAAGCAGCCTTAAACAGATTTTTCTCCAAGTAAATCCCAGTCTTAGAAGCCTGAAGCATAATGGAGCGGCAAGGCAATTATTTTTTCCTCCAACTGCTAATCTTTAGTTTGTGGCCTGTCTTTTTGCTGATTCTCGGAAAGGGTGATTTGTAGGTGTTCATTGCTGAAATTTTAAGTGATTTAAAATGAAGGCTTAAATGTAGTATGACTTTCAGAAGTAAGTTATTCATACATTACTAGTTTTCTAAACAGTTAATACTTTTTAAGGACTCTTATAATTTATTAGCACACTTCGTAACTTATAGTTTATGCAGAAATGCCAATTAACCCACACAATGTGCAGTCAAGATAGATGAGGATTAAGTCCCTACGGCCATGGGAACAGCAGAGATGCAATGACCTGAAAATTGTATCCTTAGCTCTTTTGCCTGTAATTAACATAAATTCACCAGTAGAGTGCCTTTCCTGTTTTTATTAATCCCTTATCTCCAGTCCTGGATCTCTGTTGCTCAAGCAATTAAGACAGATAGCTCATGCTTTCTTGATTCTTTCAGATCTGACTTCAGACTTGCAAGGGCTGCCTGACCAGGCTTGATAAGCTGGGGGGCATGGGGAACGGGATACCACCATACTGCGTATGTGCAAGAAATTTCCAGTTATGCAGAAAATGCCAAGGCGTGTAACCAACCAGCTTTCCAGCTCATATTTCTTGTGCATTTGTTTTCATTGCACATTTCTGAATGCGCATTATGTCTCCTCTTCTTTATTCACTGTCACCCCTTCCACACTGTTTTTGGTTCTTTGCTGCCTGCTGTCTCACAAGTACAAGATGCAGTATAGAACTATGGAGGACACCTTTGGGGCATGGAACAGAAACTGAGAAGGAGGACTCGTGGCTTTGCCTGCAGTAACAGAGGCATGGGTCAGGATAGGATGACCAAAATATTTTAATAGGGAACAGAAGTGTTTGCTTCTATGCTGTCCCCCTTGTTTCCAGAAGCAAATAGTGAAGGTAAAGCCTACCGTTCTGACCCCGGTTGCTGTTAACCGGCATAAATTTTCATGCATCTTTTGCTTCTGGCTTGCATTTTGGAGCTATGCAGCTGTCACTGGAGCCAGACGAATGAGCAGGGCTGCAGATGCATGTGGTTAGCTGAGTAGGAGGATATTGGAAACTGCTCAAGTCCTGAAGTCACTAATGCTACCAGCATCACCACACAACTCAAGACTACCAGAGAGCAAGGGATGGCTACCAGAAGCTTTGAGAGACTTCACAGCCAGCATTAGATGGCCGTGGAGAATACAGTGAGTAATGCAGGACTCAGGTTGGTAAAGAAGTTCATTATAATATTATTTTTTCTCTGAGAAATTACTTAAGGTTTAGTCTCAAAATAAAGAGGAATGCAAGTCTTTGTGTGTCCTTAAAAAATGCAGTATGCTATTTCTGAGATTTTGAAAGTGTAAAAATTAAGGTTAAGGGAGGCAGCAGGCTTCACTGAGGCAACAGGAGAACGTTAAAAGCACTAGGATGCTAATGCTGCTGCTCAGAGTTGCAGGAAGACTAAGCTGTGGTTTTGCTTAGAAATCTTGTCCCCACAGCTGAGATATTTATAATGTTATGCTCCTTTGTGCACCTCTTTGAATGTAGCTCATTTGTTAAGCAGGAGGGATCTTAAAATTGGTAAAGCTTTCCCTTAACAAGTTCTGACATCAAGGAGAGCTAGAAACTTATAGCTAAATGAAATGGCAGAGAAGGCAAGAATCGGTGTGCTGGGAAGTAAGGCAGTAAGTCGCAGTGACAAAAGGATCCCCAGGAGTCACCAGCTGACAGTGCTATAGCATGGAAGGAAATGCGTCTAATGACTCAGTGGGCAATTGATAGGATTAGAGGGGTGCTGAGGAGCAGTTGATTGGAGTCATCTGTTTAAAATAAAATGACATTAAAATTAGAAGGTCATAGGATTTAAGGATTAGGAATATTAATCAGTAAAATAGCAAACTCAGAAGCCAAAGCTCCTAGACAGTCATCTTTGGCACATTATCAGTTACTGCAGCAGGGGAAGAATAGCGGCATGTGATTGGCATAGGTATGTAGTTTGAGCCATGTTCAGAGATGTGTTTGTTCTACTTGTAAAACCACCAATATATCTTCAAACTATACATACATTTTTATTTTGTTTTTAAAGAAAGCCTTTAATAGCTAGATTGGGAAGGCCAAGGTTGTTAAGTAATCTTTTTCTTAATATCCATGCTGATATGTGTCATCAGAAACAGACAAGATGAGGCAAAACCAGAATTTGCTATTAAAGATGTCTGGAAAATGCCATGCTCATCTTAAATAGGTTATCATTTATGCAATGACAGGGAAACAATTAACTGCTAATCTAAGGTCGATCTCGTTTCTGATTAGAGTAATTCCACACAGCTAACCTAGACATACTGTCAGCTGTGTCTAGGTAGTCTTGGCATAGAGAGGGAGGTGGAGGTGGGAGCAGATTACTTTTGGTCTCTCCAGGAACTTTTAGGCCTCCGTTTCAATTAACATGTTAACGAGTTCCCATGTTAACGATGTTGTGTCTCTAACTCAATGTTACGGCATGGCCAGCCCAAGAAGGGACAACCAGCAGTCACTCTATTAGCAAATTTCACTTTTGAGTCATACTTAAGCAAGATATTCTTCTATTGTTTTGGGCTAGTAGATTGGGAAATAGCATATGAAGGGGTGCTTAAGGTAAGTGATGTGCTGTGGACAAGACACTGATCTCTAGGCCTGCCAGGCAGACCACAAACCATCCTCAAATCATCCATTGCCAGGTGCAGTTCCCTTCATAGCTGCTTCACCTAATCCCTGAGTTAGGCAGAGGTGCCGTCGGAGCTCAGGCTTCTGCTAGTGCGGCTGCTTCCCGCTCCTCCAAAGCCAGCGGCAACAAAGTTCTGCTGCTGGCAGCCTTTCCGATGGTCTTTTCACTCACTGTTTCTCTGCTATCTGAGCCTTTTACAAAATAAACAGCAAGTGCTGAAGTAGATGAAGAATGAAATACGAGGGGTTTTTCAAAACACAAATCCACTTATCTCCTTGGCAATATGCACTGCTTATGGCTGGTACCTTTTTCCATCCTAAAGTTGAAAATTTGGCAGTGTTGTTCCAAATCCAATTGGTATTGGTAAAATTGGGAAAAATACAAGCTTGTGCTTTTATTTACCTCACTCCATGCTGTGTTTTACTAGATGACTAAACGTGCTGAGAATGTTGTGTTAAACATGCTGACCATCTTCAATATTTGTGGGTGAGTGATTTTTAAAGCATATTTTAGTACCCTCCTAATGCCTATTTGAAACAGCCTCTGCCTATATACTTTTTTTGTTGGCTTCTCTCAGTTTTTAGGTCAATTTTGCAATCAAATCAGGATGAAATCAAACAGAACGTCATAATTCTGTGAGTGCGCTAATAAACAAACACATTGATCATCTAAAATAATACTGTGGTAAAAATATACATATTTTCACATCTTAAATTTAGTGAACATTGAGTTTGAATAATAAGTGAGTGGAAAAACAACGACACACATAGGAAAGGGCAGAAGAGAGGCAGTCAAGTGAGAAAGAAAAATGGCTTAGAAAGCAGTAAAAAGCCTGCAAAAGGAAGGTATTAAAAATTGTTGATGGAGAAAGTCAAAGAAATAAACAGCCATTAGGAATTTAAATACTTAATTAATATTATCTTGTTACAAAAGAACACCTGCAAAGCATTTACTACTGAGTCTTTTTAAAGTTATTGATTGGTAGAAGAAAATTGCTACTGCCAACTGCAGTTAAAAGGAGTTGACAAATTGACACTAAGTGCTCCCTTCCATGGTGACTATACACACTGTTATTAACTCAGCCCATCCTTGCAGATGCTTGTGCTTTGTTTAGTGCTCAGTGTTACGATGCTTAATACCTCCTTGTTTGTTCTGTATCAAGTAATAGATTCAGTAAACCACAATAGACTAAATTTACCAAAGGAAAAGCAGTAAATTTTAATTTTAAAAGTGATTAAAACTTAAGGGTATAGATGCTGGCCACTCACAATGCTGACAAAATGCTAGTATTTATCAAGTGGAGTTTTTCTGGTTTTTATAATATTATAAAGCCTGTGTGTTGAAGACTTAATCCTAAGACTTTGTTTAGACTCTCTGCTTTCAGACTGACTTATAAAATATTATTTTAGTGAACTAAATACATCAAACATGCTATTATGGCACAAGGGAAATCTTACATACGTATTTACAACTTGATTTCAAACAGATAGCAAGCAATGGAAATAAATCCAAGTGAGTATCAGCAGTAGGAGCCACCGTGTGGGTCTGATTTAGGTATATTAAGATGAGCCCAGAAACCCTTTCCTTTGTATGGAGAAAGGTTGCACTAACCCTGGTTTGTACAACTTATTTGGTAGAAAAGGCATTTCTTGATTATATGAATTGTATGTGACAATCCCTTTTAATTTATTTCTGGGGGTTGGAAGCAGGTAATCTTTAAGGTCCCTTCCAACCCAAACCATTCTATGATACTGCAACAAGTAAAAGATTATAGCCATGATTTTGTGACTTTACCTGATGACTGACTTCAAACTGGATCTAAACACCCATGTAGCAGAAGGCACAACATATGACCCAAAATAACACGACAGGGAGTGCTTATTTTGCCTTACAGTGGAAAGTCAAGCTAGAAACTACACAATGTTTTCATAAAAATGGCAGAATGATCCCCTCCCTGTCTGTGTCCTCCTCCCAAAGCTCTGCTCTAAAGGATTTGAAAAATATAACACAGGGGAATGAACGTGCTTTAAAGTGGCATTTATTTAAAGACAGGAAAATTGGGGGGGGGTGTTGTATTTTGGAATGCGGTGCAGCTGTGTGTGTCTGTCTCTGCTTAACCACAGCTCGTGTGAAGAGTTTTTGTGTGTTTGAAATTCTGCAGTTAATGGCACACTGCCTGCCTTCCTCTATAATTTCCTGAAAAAGCTCGTTAAGGTGCCACTTCGGTGTGGGAAAATTTTGCTCCACAATTGAGGCGGTGGGGTATAACCCATCCCAGCTCCATTCCCCATTCTTAAGGGCTGCAGCTTTTCTTCTGCTCTGAACCACGACCATGAGATTTCACAAGCAGCAGAAACTGAGCTCCAAAGAAAAAGACTGAAGAACCTGAACTTGTTGTGGTGAGACAGGAGAGCACTGGCCTCATCCAGATGATTCGGGTTCAGCTGGAATCATGTCAGACTGTTTCTCTCCATCCCCCGTCTGCCCCCAAGCGCAGAACAAAAATACGCTGTACTTGGTGATCAAATCCACTGGAAGGTGCAACAGGATAAAGAAAGATAATATTTTCCTTGTTTAAACTGTGTCCCTTTAACTCCTCTTCCTGCTCCCCCTGCCATCGCTTTGGGCCCCATCCAGCTGGATCTTCATCCTCTGTTGATATCTTAAAATGCCTAGTTAGAAATGAGTGCATTGTGGTTTGCGTTATTTCATTTGTTTATTTCTGTGATGAGTTCTTATTTCTGAAAGCAGCATTTTCTTCATGAGGTTTAATTACATGGGGTTTTAGTAAATTAAAACCTCTTTTATTAATAAACAATAGCAAATAATGGCAGTGATAAGCATGTTGGTTAAAAGATTACATTTAACATTGTTATACCCATTTTTTTTTTCCTATGGAGTATCCCTTCCAAGAAAAAGCCATTGTTTTGACTGAAACTTTGGGGAAAAAAATATTTTTTTTTTAAAAGCCTGCCAATGTTAATTAATATTATTCAGCTACGCTCATCTGCTTGGTTCAGAGTTCTCCTATTTAATTTAGCTATCTTGATACAAACCTCACCCACCAGGGAAGCTCTGAGCTTTTGCAGCTGTATTTATTCTGATCTTTAATGAAGTGGGTTAGCTAGCAAAAAGTAGTTTCCACCATACTATTTATGTTTGTAAAATTCCCAAATTACAGCCTGGCCCACTTCACTGTGCAGAAGGAAAGGCTTCCATGGCACTGTAATGAAAGACAGAGTGTAAGGAGGTAGTGCTAGCACAAAAAGTGCTTTGCAGCGGTGCTGATCAGCAGGTAGTTTGATGCTTGAATTTGGTTACTGTGCAATGATGATGACCACTCACCTCAACAGTATCTACTGTTAACTGGGAAATGCATGAAATAAATAGTACAACTGCTCTGCTCTGCCCGCCCCCCCACCAAAATTCAGTTTCCAGAAGTTATTGACTTACTTGATTTGTTTGGGTCAGTTTTATAGAAATTTTTTTGATGGTACCTCTAATAAGTTACAATAGTCTTCTCCTTTGTTTTGTTTCTGATTTGTATGAAGTTCAAATGTACATTAGTTAAAGCAAATAGCAACAACCTGATGACGATCAGAAAATAACAAGCTCGGCCACCGGCCTCTTCTATCAGTCTGCTTTGAAGTCAGAGGCAAACCTGTGTCTGATTTCAGAGGTGGACTGTACACAAATTATGTAAAACCACAGAACCACTAAGAGCTAGTGGTTTTTTCTTATATTCTTTTAGGAACTCTGGCTTCTAGGTCAAAAGACACAAAGGCCTTATGGGTTTGTAATCTTTTCTGAAAAAAAAAAAATCTCAACTTTACATGTATGTAGAATACAATTAGTTATGCTAAAAATATTTTTCTAATAACCACTTCTAATCCTGTTTGGTAGAATGCTTGTATAGTTAGATCATGGTATGCAGATTATAAGTTTAGAGCTGTATGTCTTTGCAAGTACTTCTTGTGGGGTTCACTAAGCTGACTTACAAATTTTTCAGTCTTCCGTGCCATTCCATGAGGATGTCTATCTGTCTGTGATGCACCTGCTTTACAATCCGCCTCACTTTACAGAGCAGGAGGAGCACTGATCACACCTGAGTTCTCCCCTACACAAGACAGAAGTAAGCACTCAAGGCAAAATTGCCAGTGTCTCTTTCTTTCTCTTGGTGTGAAAAGACAGGAGAAAACCCCACAAAATAATCACCAAGCAATGGAGCCAATTCAACTTTTTCAAGACTAAGTATTGCTTCAGAAAAATACAGTCTTTCTTACAAATAAGAAAACTTTTAGTAGCAAAGGTCCAGGAAGAATAATTCCTGTTGGTTGATGTTCTCTGGATCTTTTTTATAAACTGGTGTTTTGAGCATATAAAAAGCCAGCATTGCAAATATGCTATTGAGAAATTAATTCTTAGTGAAGTTGCCATAAAGCAATTTTAGTGTTTTGTTTGGAGTCCTGTGAAATGTAAAATCCTTCAAAAAAACCTTTTCTTGTCCTTCGGGTAAATCATAGAACCATAGAATTGTCAGGGTTGGAAGGGCCCTTAAAGATCATCTAGTTCCAACCCCCCTGACATGGGCAGGGACACCTCCCACTAGACCAGGTTGCTCAGAGCCCCATCCAGCCCGGTCTTAATAACTTCCAGGGATGGGG
>VXBO01007728.1:511775-523759 GCA_013400135.1 Rhinoptilus africanus | reverse complement strand
CCGCACCTGTGTACCGGCCCCCTCCCCTTCCCCCGGGAAGCCCCGGGAGAAGCGCTGTGGGGCCGGGGCGGGAAGCCGTCCCGGAGGAGAGTTTTGCCGGGCCTCTCTGTCTCTGCCTCCGTCCTTCGGCGCGGCCGCGGGGCAGGACTCGGCCAGGCGGGGACGGGGCGGTGGATGGCGAGTCCCGGCCCGAGGGAAGGGCGCTGCTGCGTGGCCGGGCGGAGTTTCGCTTGGCCAGTGCCGCGGTGCCTCCGTGCCACGGGTGGGAATTCTCCGGGTGATGCTGGGGTGTAGGGGCTCCGTGGGGAAATGCTCCCGCCGCCGTTTGTCGCTGAAACAAACTCGCCCTTCTTTGAGGTGCCTGCATTAAGAATGCACATTTCACGAACATATAAATACATACATATGTATATTTAAACGCAAGACATCCAAGTAGTGGTGGGTCAGCAGTGGCTGTTTTCTGGGAGCGTGTCCCTAGGCCGCCTGTCTCGGGGTGGCAGCCGAAGCGGGGTGGGCTGGTCGCTCACTTGCGCACGCTTCGGTGGTGCCTGACAAAGGTGATGGCCCCTCCATCTGCAGAGGACAAAAGCAATTCCCCATGCCAGCACCTCCGTGTCTTCAGTGCTGTCTTCCCAGGCCATGCTATGAGGGTAGTCAAGGGAGATAAAGGAAGATCAGTAGTTACCATATGCCAGAGAAGTGCTCTGAAGATGCTTTAAAAATGGTAAAATCGCTGATCTGCCAGGTAGCACTCCGCATCTAGTCGTTCCCTTGCCCTGGTTAGAATACGGTAGCTGGGATGTTGCTTTGTGAAAAACTTGGCCGTTTTCATGACTCAGTTGAGAGGACCATATTTTTTTGGGGGGGAAAAAAAAAAAAAGCTGTCCTGGCTTGTTGTTAACATCTGTGTTGCTTTACAGGTTTACTGAAAATGACAGCAGAACTTGAGATCTGCCTGAAAATCTGAGGTTATCAAAAGCTGTTTTAAACATCCGGAGTTAAATACTGCAATATAGTTAAAATTTGAGTTCTGAGTGTTATTTAGATAATGTCAAATCATTAATGGTTTTTTTTCTTTTTTCCTTTGCAGTCTGCACAATGTGTACTTCCAAGTGTTGAAAGTGGGTGCGTGATGTTGCATCTCTTGCCATCTGAACTGCAAAATGTATCACAGCAGGGCTGTGTTTAGATGGAGGAACAGTTAGTCAGGGAGACAGTTTCTGCCTAAACTTAGAATCACATTGTTTCTTCTAGTTCTGATGCAGCAGTTGTTAGTGTTACAGAAGCTACTCTGATTATTTAGTAGTCTGTATCCACTCCTGGTTATTTTTCTTCATTCAATTGAAGTGCTTTTTAATGTTCCAGTACATTGTATTTTAAGTGTCAGTTATACAGGTGAGAAAATCATTGCATTTTCCTAATTCTCTTATATTCATTAGGCTAATTTTGAAATTTAGACCTGTAAATGTGTTCTACTAGGCTGGTACACTAGGTGAGAGACCTCCAAAACAGTTTTATTAATAGTTTCTTAAGTATGTGTTTTTTTCCTTTTTAATTTCATAGCAATTGCAAAAATTCACCGTGAGAGTAGGATCAGGTCATTGTGTGTGGGATTAACCCAGACGGCATGGTACAGTTGTGATTGTTCATGTAGAGCACTAATATTAAAGCAGGCTGAGCAAAAGTGACTGGATCTGCTTCCACTGATCAAAGCAGGGGGATTGCCTTTGACTTGGATGGGGGAAAGAGCAAGCCTTGTTATTGCTCATCTATAATTTATTTTGTCAGACCTCTGTGCTTTGTTTTTTGGGAGCCACAGAAATGGCTCATTAAAAGCTTGCAATTACTTCAGTTGATAAAGCTATGCAGGATCTGGAAGAGAAAGAGAGAGGAATATCTGTTGAACTGATAATTTTGCATTCTTCTGTGTGTTAAAGCAGCTACATTTTTTCCTTTCAAAACTTGAGTTGTGGATGACTGATGTTGGACATGCTACATCCTGGAACAAAGCTTTTGCAGATATGTAACGGTTCCCTGTTTTTGCAGTGGTAACAATTAAAGAAAATATAAAAATAGACGGTGTCATACATTAAAAAAACCCACACAACACCACCATGGCTTAAATCCATGGTTATACAGCAATATTTGTAACATCAACGTATTCTCTATTTTGTTTTGTAAGATAAGCAATACAAATGCTCTTGTAATTCTTTATACCGGTAGGTAGGCAGCCACAGGGTGTTACAAATCTGATTACGTATTTTATATCCATTATTTTCAGACTCCTTCACAGCAGCTGACTGCTAGGCTGTTGGAGCAGTATGGTTTTACTTCTCTTGCTATGAAGGGTGACTAACTTCATGGATCTTCAAAGTAGTAAGAAGTATGATTCAGGGGGAGCTGTGATTTGGACTTCACGTGTCTTTACTTACAAAGTTCTTGATGTGTCTGGGGGATAAAACTTGTATTGTTAAGGGCTAAAAGTTTACTTCATTTATATATGTATATATTCTATATACATATCTATTTGTGTGTACATATTTACAGGTGCAACTGAGATGACAGAACTTGGAGATTTTGTTATATACATATTCACCTATTATTAACAGAGTTAATCCTGCTGGGATTTTTTTTTTGTTCCTAGTTTGGTAAATCAACTAACCAAGTCAAGAATCCAGACACTTCTGAAATTATATTTTTTTTTTTCCTTTCAAATAAGCTCCCTTTTTTTTTTTTTTTCATAATTTCCTTGTCCTGCTGTCCATGACCAGCAGTCTTGAATGAAAGGAAAAAGTAGATTAGAACATTAAGTGTATGCTGAATCGCTTCAGCAGTTGGATCTGATGATGATGAGTGCTCTTGAAATAAGCTTTGCTCTGAGGTATAATCTCATAACCATGAGATTTAGTAGACCTATCTGCTGAAGCCATCGTATTTATGGATGAGGTGGTAAAATACCTTAACAGCCTCTTCTCTTTTCCCTTCCTTCTCATTCATCTCTTTCTTTAAACGCAAAGTACATTTTAGAAAACTATAATAACTAAGCACAAAGATAGTGTTACCTAGTAATTTGGAAGATGGCAGGAGTTTAGCAGTGCAGTGGTAATGTGGGGAGGTATTTCTTCATAGTATCCATCCATTTTGTGTGTCTTGCTATTTTTTTAAAGGCATGTAAGCAATTAAGGATCCCCTCCTGTGCTATACAATGCCTTCAGCTATAAGGAGATAGCATAAATGCTCAATAATGCCAGTGTCTGTCTCCCTGGATCCTTTCCAGTTCTAGTGCTGGCAAGACAGGTTAAAGCTGAATTGAAACTAGTCTTACTAATTGCAGGGTGTTGTAGTTTTGATTGGCCTAAAAAGATAAAGAAATGTCTGATATTCTGAGCAAATACATTTTTTTTCTTCTTTTTGTGGGGTCACACATCTCTCCTTCCTCTGCACTAGACCTCACTGCTCAGAAGCAGCATCCTTTCCTGTCTTCCCAAGCACGTCCTCAGTGAGGCCATACGAAAACAATGTTTCCTCAGCAATCTGTGCTTCCTGGACACAAAGCAAGAGGGTGACGCACCTCTGTTTTAGAGACTTCTCTCAATCCTCCAAAAGAAGTGTTAACTAAACAGATTTCTGATGTGGTCCATCAATCTTATGCTTTCTTTACACTTGGCTCATCTACTGAAGTTTCTTGTGTCTCATCTTTGCATTGTAGTTGCAGAATATTTTATTTCCCTCATCTTGTGAGCAGCAGTTTGGGCACAGATTTAATGAGATCGCTCCATAAATCAGCAAACTAGGCCTATAATGCCTTTTTTTGTTCTCTGACCTTGACAGGGGGGCAGTTCTCAAAGGTGAAGCTGATATTCCTCAGTTGATGGAATGGCTCGTATGGTCAGGGATACTTTGATTATATATAGGAACAGCCTCCCAGCTGCACTGATTTAAACTGAGCCTGCCTCATCATTTACTGTCAGTCAGATCAAGATATTCTAGATGCTGAGTGTATGGAAATTCATGGCTTTTGTATGACATTTTGCTTTTATAATGATAATTCAACCTCAAAGGTAACCTCATCTGACTGTCATTTAGTATGACACAGTAGAATTCCTAGTGGATCAGGATGACATAATATGAGTGTGTGTGTGTACGTATATGATATATATTTTTTTGCTAACTGTAAAAATTCATTCAGGTGACAATATATTGAACTTTGCAACTGTTTCTGGTATGTGGTGTATACGTACAAGGTTGATTTTTGTAATCCCTAAGACATCAAGTATTCTTGCTTTCTTCCCACAACAAGTAGGCTAGGCAGAATACAGAATGTGGAAGAGAGTGTACAAACTTGCTGCATTTCCTGCAGCCCAAAACCTTTGCAGATTTCTTGCTTAGTTCCTTGTGTGTTAGGTGAAATCTGATTGTTCAGGTATAATTCACTGGTGTGTGAGTGGATGCACATGTTCACTGACAGTAACTTTCTCAGGTTTATTTCTCTATATTTTTTTTATAATTACTTTTTTTTTCATAAGATGACCTGTAAGGTAATGGTTTGTGTTTTTTTTTTTTCTTGATTACAATTTAATAAATACTTAATTCAGTTGAAATGGAATAGGACATTGAAATTAATAATTTTGTATGAAAAGGCAAAGGTGATGTAAAGAAAATAACCAAAAAAGCTATTTCTTTTAAACTTTAAACCAAATTCTTCTTAAAATAGTAATAATAGATCATTAACAGTAAATAGCTTTAAAACAAATGTATATCCGATTTTACTATCCAATTATCTGTGTTTCTTTCCAGTAGTTATTAATTTTCTGGTTTTGTTCCCTAGGGTTGTAGTGTTTGAGCTTCAGCCACTAACACAAGTAGACAGCTCACCACAAAATGATTGTTTTTACCTGGGAAGCTGTTGTCTGTCTTGGCATGGAATGGAGCTTTGTCTTACCAGCTCTGACCAGTGCGATGTACACTCACCCGCCTTGATTGGGTCTGTGTCGGATGGTACACATCTCTGTTGTGTGACGTAGTTGTGTGATCAGATGTAAGATGAGAGTGTTCCCTAAAAGAAGGTCATGTAGACAAAATGCATACCACTTAAATGTCCTTCATAAAGGACTGTTTATAGATGCACCTAAGTGCCAATCTTAAAAATGGGCGTTAAATGGGAAATATGTGTTGTGCTCCAGTAGAGAATGCCATTAAAACTGATTTCTAAAATATCCAGATGACAGAAGTATGACAGCCAAACCACAGCTTGGCTGAGGGAGAGGTCTCAGTGACAAGTCACTAGTGGGTACTAGGAGCCTATTACTGGGGCAGAGCTGCTGTTACTGGGGTTTTGTTGAGCTCAGGTTCCAGTTACTGTTAGAAACTCCTGTTTGGTTCCTGCCTGGATCCCTATAACTGCGCAGTTGTTTCTAAATATCCTGTGGCTCTTCTTGTTGCTCCTACTTCTGCCTCTGTTGCAGATTAACAGGCATTTGCCAAGAATTTCTTCTCAGAAAAAGAGCTTCTGGTATGCTGCCTCTTTCTACACATCTGCAGACCAGTGTCTTCTTAGTCTCTACAAAGTATTTAGTGTATTTGGGGAAATCTGTTCCCTTGACTGTATCTGTGTTATCTGTCAATATGATAAAGGGGAAGGGGGTGCCTGATCTGAACAGTGCTTACTTGACCATATTTGTGTTTTTTCCCTACAATTGTTAAATATCCATGCCTACAGTAGTTTGATAGTTAATAGCATTTGGGGTTTCTGTACCTGTCTCAAGGTGGTCTTGGAGTTTTGACAAGAAAGTTAAAAGCATAAATGTAGCTTTCATAAGTGATGTAACCTTATGTAATATTCAGTAGTATGCTTAAGACTGTAGTTGGTACCTTATGGACAGTCAGATATGTATGATGTGTATCAACAGTTTCTTGGAGGTGCTCATCTAACACCTTGATTGCTTTGTGGTCTCCCACAGTAGTGATAGCCTTCATTCATTGGGCACTTACAGATTTTGGGGGTGCAGCAGGAATGGGTATCCAGGTCAAGGGAAAGAGATGGAAACGTGTGGATCACTGATCACTTGAAAGGTGTGTAATCACTAATGTGTTGCTGTAATGTGAGTGAAATTTCTGACAATCAGATGGGCCGAGATCTGTCTTCTGCTAGGAAGTCTTTTTAGCACATGGTCCTTATAGAAGACTAACTCTCCACCATCTGGCATCCATCAGTTTCTCATGAGGATGATACCTTTCTGGTTATTCTGAAGTAGTCAAAATCTCCACCACCTTGGTGGAGGTGAGAGCGCTGAAGTATTTAGCATAGCCAGTTATAATCTTAGAGATGGTTTTCATAGTGTTGGTGGACCTGTAATACAAAACTGTGACTTGTGTGCCAAAAGCAGAGTGTAAACTTTATTTTTTTTTTTCTATGTAGTTAATACCTCTCATAATAGCAAATTTTGCTGTTGGTATGCTTTCATACTGCTAAGCAATTGCGAAGCCTCATGTAACTGTTCCTGATGTAGCATAATCAAATTTTATCTCTCAAGGTAATTGGCTGTACAATTACCAAGAATGTCTAAGAGCTATAAAGAAGCATAACGTCTACTTAGCCGTGTTGTGTACTTTATAATATGAAAGATACACATGTTTCTGTACATCAGCTAATAATCCAAGTTACCTTTCCCACAGGGAGGAACAGAATGCTAAGATTCTTCAGGCTACCTGGTATTAGTGAAGTATTTGTCAGGTTCACTAACTTAAACCTTTTTTTAATATTATAAATTATGCCCTTTAAAGTTTGGTCTGAAATGATGAAAAGCCTTCTTTGCACTCACACAGGTCACACTAGCATTGTTAAAGCAATCAAATTTACAAATTGTTGTAAATCACTTGTATTTTTTTCCTCAGTGTGAGTGCTGTAAAAGCTTCCTTTTAATAGTATCTTCCCTGTCTTGTTTTTTCCTGTAGGGATCAGGGGGAATAACCTATTGTACTATATTAAGAAAAATAAATGTGGTCATCAAAACCAGAATCCCCCTTGCAACTGGTGAGACCACCTGCTTCTGTTGAAAACAAAGTTTTAGGTAATGAGTAGGTCATGAGTGGGAACTTGCCTGTTGACAAACTTTTCCGCACTTCTCTATTGGATTTTCTTGAACTTCATGCTGTTTACTACTTGCAGTTGTCCAAAGCGTGCTGCTGGACGAGATGATCAGGCCCAGTTGGGTGTATTTATTCCTCTTACAGGCATCATGTTGGAAAGAAGCTATTGAGAAAAAGAAAAACAAGTGGTTAGACCACAAGCATGAGCGTGTTCTGTATATATTGAAGCAATAATTTGGTGGTAATTGGGCGGTTGATACTTATCTGTCAACTTTTCCCACACACCTAGTATGAGAGAAGGGAGAGAACTGATATGATAAGAGAGTAGCCTGAAATAGTTCTTCATATGCACAGTTCCACAGCCAAACGCTCCCCAGGATTACAACACCTATGGTACTAAATTAACTTTGCAGTGATTGCATTGACGCGATTATGACAAATGGAGTCCTGGGAGCGCTGGTGGAAAACAGGGTGAACGTGAGCCAGAAATGCACCATCAGCGTTGGGGAAAGTGTTGCCAGCAGGTTGAGGGAAGGGAGTATTTCCCTGTACTCGGCACTGCTGAGGCCGTGTGTGGAATGATGAGTCCAATTTTGGTTTCCCCTCTGCAAGATGTGAACATACTGGAGTGAAGTCAGAGAAGGGCCTCTAAGGTGATTAAAGAGTTGGAGCATCTGACATACAAGGAGAGTCTGAAAGAGCTGGTTCAGTGTGGAAGAAGGAGAAGGCTTCAGGAGGATCCTATCCTTGCATACAAATACCTGATACAGGGAGTGAAGAAGGCAGAACCAGACTCTTATTAGTGCTGTCCAGTGAAAAGACAAGAGGCAACCAGCAATTCATATGCAGGAAATTGGGTTTAAACATGAGAACAAGCTTTTTCCTGGGATGGTGGTGAAAACCTGGGACAGGTTACCTATTGAGGTTGTGGAGTCTCCATCTATGGAGATACTCAAAAAGCAACTAGGTACAGTCCTGCTCTAGTTGACCATGCTATGAGTACAGGGCTGGACTTGGTGATCTCCAGAGGTGTCTTCCAACTTTGGTGATTCTGTGAAATGATAAACCTCACTAAATGGCATGCTTTCACAATGCGGGGCTCCAAGGGACTCCTAGGATTCTGTGTCTGTACAAAGTGCGTAAGCTGTATTGGAAACCTGAATAGGTGAGGATTAGGTTGAATTTCACTGTAAACCTGCAGGAGAAACTTAATTAGGGCAGAGCACATAACACTTGATTGAATGGACATCTGCATTTTCCATTTGGGTCTTTTGATTTTATTGTGGCTTGGCACGTGAGCAGACGGGACATAAATCAAGAAGTAGACGTAGACTTCCTCTACCTAAGCCAGGAATGAACCTTGTGGGTACTACCCAAAATGAAGTCTGAGTTGCTGAGTTGCATTCTATTCCCTTCTAGGATCAATATTTGAGTTCTCAAACAGCATTAAATTTGATTATAACAGGCAATTTTGAGGATAATTTTAGTTTTGTTCTCCTTAAGTTGATTCTTCTCCACACTGCAATATCTTCAAGATAATTTTGGCTCTGAAAATAATTCACAGAAAGGTGCCTAGAAGATCACATGCTTTACTGGAAAAGCTTTTATTGCCTCTCTTTTCAAGATAATACGAGTAAATCAGTCTTAAAAAAAAAAAAACACAGAGAAGCTAGTCTTTAGTTCCACATTCGCTAATTGTTTATATAGGAACTATATGTGTGTGTGTGTGACACAGTGGTATCATATCACTGATAGAATACTTTTTTCCCTATGAAATAAAAAAAAATATTTTAAAAGCAGCTATAAAATATTGATTGGTCTAGAATATGAGATATTTCAAAATGTCAGTTGTTGGGGTGATAATGAAACAGTTTGATATTTGACAAAAGAAACACACCTATATCCTAATTAGAGGAACTCTCATGTCTGTTAACCTGGAACTGTTATTTTCTAGAGCATTTATAGGAAATGTGAAAAATACTCGGTTTTCTTCCAGTTTGTAATGAAATGGAAATTTAGAAATGTCAAAATTTCGTCAGGAGCAGATGTCCTGACTTTCAGCCAGCACTGATAAATGGGTCTGGTTACAAGACAACTATTTAGAGTTTAAAAATGAGATCTCTATAGCATTTCCTGCCTCCAGAAGCATTCATTCTTGATCAGCTCCTAATTTAAGAGTTACTCAGTTTGTGTCTGTATGCATGGTATACAGAAAGTTTTGGGGTTTTTTTGGTGTGTGTTTTATTTTATTTAAGAAAAAAATTATCTCTGAACAGGTTAATTTTCTGGAAAATAGGCTGCTAGAATCATGGCAAGAGCTCAAACCTCTAGACTTGCATTTATCTTCAGTTGTCAAGATGAAAAGTGCGCTAGTGGAAATGGAAGCTACTTCATCTTGCTTACTCTTCCATTGAGAGCTGACTTCAAGATTTGAAGAGAAAGTAGCACTTCGTCTCCATCACCATAGAATTACTTGAGTTTTACCTTGTTTCCTGATTGGAATAACTCAGGCATAACACTGGGGGGCTTAGAGCTTTAAATACTACTAATAAATCTCTTACTCAGGTAAGGTGCCTCTAAGAATAGAAAACTGTGAAGTTATCTTGAACTATCTGCATTTATACGTATTTTTAAGTGCATTGTAATGAAATAATTTGCCCTATTCTAGAGAGCGGATTTAGTGGTGATGTGTTTTTTTGTGGGTTCTTTTGTTTGTTTGTTGTATTTTATGACCATGCTTTCATTTATAACTCTAAACATGACAGCCATCACATCTTTGAAGCACCAAGGATGTATAGATGTACAGCTAGATTTTAGGATTCTGATTGTTTCACATCTGCTACAGAAGTTGCCTATTAATGATTCAAAAAGAATGCATTGTTTTGGGGCCAAACATGATTCCTGACACTTTAACGCTCTTTCTTTAACTTCTTATCTTACAGCTGTGCCCCCATCTCAAAATAAATTTGCCTTATATGTCTCATTTAAATTAAAATTAAGGTTTATTCCAGTATTTTTTTGCTATGCATCTTTCTGAATTTGTCTCATCTTCTGTGTGCCCCATAAATGTTTTCTTGTCCTGCATATGCTCCCATCTCATTTTTTCTTTTCATTTGCCCTCATGTTGGTTCCCTCCCACACCACCCCCCCAACAAAGGCTGTCTATCCATATGCATGATGTTCTGCAGAGCTGCTGATGGCAAACAAAGGCAGAGCTAAAGTTTCTATCTTAAGGTTTGTCCGTCGCTACCCAGCTCTTGTGTGTGGAAGAGGCTGCAACTGAAATAGAGAGGAAGGAAAGTCTTTTGCCCCGTTCCAGTGCTGTTACAGTGTGTAACTGTCATTCAGATGAGCTGCTCTTCCATTCCACCTTTATCGAAGAGCAGTGTTAACAGCATTACAGACTTAGCTTTTAAAATGGCATTTAATTGTAAAAGCAGCCATAGAGGAAGGTCTGCTGAGTGCAGTGGTGTGTAGGAAGTTTGGGCTGGGGAAGGCTTTCAAGCTGATCCTAATTTTATCAAGGATCTTTCTCAGTTTGGTGTAAAAAGAATACATTGATCATCTTAATTGCAAAATATTCAAAGTGTTTATTAGCAAAAATCATAGCTTCTTTCACATTTTATTTCTACAAACTCCTGTATCCTTACCAGAAAATATTCCCAGAAAAATGGTTTGGAAATATTCCAAGTGTATCGACCAAGAAAATGACATTATCTGCTAAATGAATTGCCATCCTCTCACAGCTCTCAGACTAGAGCACAGCACGATGAGAAACCATATACAGAGAAGGAGGTAGCTATCAAAGCAGGGCTGTTGCCAGCTGTGTGGTCCATCAAATAATTTACAGAGCAAGGAGAAGGTAAACTTGATTTCAGTCCTCCATATCCAGTGCTTTGTGTGCAATCTCCAAAGGACTTCTGCTTCCCTTGAATAACTGTGGCTGACTTTAGACCTTGACCAGAATAGGAAGGTGTTATTATGGGTTGTTGTTTGATTTTTTTTTTGTTTGTTTGTTTATGGTGGTGGCCCTCTGTCTTGTGGAAAACTTGTTGGAAAGAAAAACCAAGGCAGTAGTTTCCAGCATCTTGACTTTTCCTCTTGTTTATATAGCTCTGTGTAGAGATGCTAAATAAAAAGATAGATTAGTTAATTTTCATATATAAAAATGGTCTTTGGAATCCAGATTTTACCACTTGCATCTGGTCTTCTCTTTCAGACTTGAATTAACATCATGTGGTGCTTCTGCAAACATCTTCCAAAGCTTTAGGCCTGCCTGCTGCACATGGTCCAGTAAATCCTAAATTATACATGAAAAAATAAGATTATGTTGGTCAGGGCTTTTCATGCTCCCTGCCCAATTACTTCCTACAGTTTCCTATGAAACATCCTGGAGTCCATACCATAATCCATCAGATTAGCTGTCTCTCTTGGAATATTAGCATTTGTTTTCCTATATAAATTTTAATGTAAAGAGTGCATTAATTTTGTGAAACTTTATTACATACATAAAGAGAGCTTTGTCACACAGTCTTACTTGATTATTTACATAATAGTAAGGTCTGCTGGTGATGTAAATCACAGTTTGTTTCGGGGTGGTCAGACTGATTTATACCATTTGAGAATATATATTACTCTTGAATATGATTTATTTACTCACAAAGGTCCTGAATCTGATCTTCTGCCAATATAAATTAGAAATTAGCTTCTGCTGAGTTCTGGTGTTACATCAGCATAAAACTTGTGTGAAAGACCAGAAATTGTATGGCATTATGCATGGCCATGTGTAACCATCTGATTACTGGTTTAGAAGCAGAAGCCATTCAATCTGTACACCTAGGTAGAAATCAAAGCTATATATAATTATTTAAAAAAAAAATCAATTTTTCTTTCCT
>VXBO01007728.1:343018-511719 GCA_013400135.1 Rhinoptilus africanus | reverse complement strand
TTTCAAGACTGATACTCTTCTGTATGAAAATCTCACACATAGAAGGTTAGTTAACATTTGGTATTAACTGGCAAGACTTGCACGTTTTTGACAAAGTAAGACATGGGCCTGTCCTCCTGCATGGTATAAGGTCAGTCAAAGGTATGGTGTGTGATAGCCTTGCTACTCCTTCCCTAGTTCCTGCTGAACAAGAGCACCTCCAATACTGACCAAAGGCGTCAGGTCTGCAACTCAGCAGGCTGTTGGTGGGCACCTTGTGGACTGCTTTCTTGTGTCCTGCCCCGGTTCTTCTTGCACAGAGCTACTTTGTGGTGGAGAAGGTGGTCTGATGCATCTCTGCAGTGGTTTTAGCTCCTGGCAACATGTGTGGGGTGGCCTGGAAGGAGCATCCTGGTGTTACCCTAACAGGTACTGTGCTGCAACTGCGTTTCTGTCAGTCTGTGTGGCAAGTAGCTTAATGCCAACACAGATGTTCTCTGTAAACTATAGTCATTGCCAGAGTTACAATATAAGCATCTATTAAGAGCTCTGAGTACACACAAACAGAAAAAGAAAAGTGTCATCCTTAATGATAATGATGTTTGTTCCACATCTGGTGATTTTGTGATTTGGAGAATACAACTGGGGAGGCATGTGCGTACATGTGGATATTAAATAGGTTATAATGCTGACCTCCAAGAATGTCTCCTACTCTACTTCACGGCAGGGTGCTCTTTTTGCCTTGCCTGGTAGTGCTGCAGGTATTCATTTACACTGAATGACATAAAGAGGCCTCTGAATGAGTACAATTGCATAATGAATAGGAAAATGGAACACACTGGATCCACCCAGTATTTTCCTACAGTTCCCCTTTAACCAAACTCTCTGCAAGTGAAGGCTTGACAAATGTCCCCCCTCAGCTTTGCCTACAGAAGAGCAGTTGTCAATCAGAAAGCTTAATTGCAGGAGTGGATTCTGCATTCTCCAGAGCCTCCACAACTCCAGCCCGTGATTGGAATATACTGGTCTGGTCTTGTCTGGTTGACATTGGAAGAGCAAGGCTGCTGGCTCAGGAGGCCTAACTTTGAGTGTTACAGTAAAGCAGAGGACTGAAAACTAGCATGCTTGTGTTCTCAGCTGATGATTTTGAGTGATCCATTCTGTAGTCTTAGGGCCTGGGATCCTTTTTTATAATAATGAGCATAAGAACAGCAACTGCTTCTTGCTTCTAAAATGCTTTCACATTGTTTAATGAGAACTATCACAAATAGCAAAAAGGTTTTGGAACTTGCTGCAAGGTCCTGCCTTGCTTTGCCATCCATTTACAGTGTGGCCGGAAGAGTCATGGACAGGGTTGGGTTTTTTCCTTTCTTTATTCCTTACCTCTAAAATTATATTGAAAACATAATAATAATAATAGTGATGATGATAATATAATGTTTGCCTGTTCCAAGAGGGTGTTTTGAGTTGCAGGTCTGTAAAGGCGACTTAATATATATGAACAGCTGAGAAAGGTCTGAGTCGTATTACGATGGCTGTGTAGCTTTTGGACACCTGAGTGCTATTTAGCACAGTGTATAAAAAGTATTTACGAAGTTATCATCCTATAATTGTTGTAATTTTAATGAAGGACTTGGTTTACTCTTGGGCTTTATTTATGACAATAGTACACTACTGCAGTGTACTTCAGTTCTCAGCTCATAGTTTTAGGTTTAGATCTTGATCCTGCAGCTGGATTACGTATGGTGTAAATGAAATAGTGATAAAACGTGAGTTCTTTTGGTCCCACTGCAGAACAGCCTGAGTTATTTTGGTGCTCCAAAGCCTCTTAACTAACGGTATTAAAACAATGAGTAACAAAACCAAAAGTTAGAATACTTCTATGCCATCAATAAATATTTGCATCTCAAATGACAGATCACGGCAAGTCAACCCCCTCGTGTGTGAGTAATGCAAATAATTTTTGTTGAGATGCAGCGCAGCAACCACATGGCTTGTGGTGTGAAAATCTGCTGCTCTTCAGTATCTTGACATTTTTGTTGCTTACTTGTAACTTAGTTTAGTGAATTAATTACTCCCCAAATTCCTCCTATACTCACTAGAGAAGAATTGTTAATGGGGAGGTTGAGGACCAGAGGTGGGAACGGGACAGAGCAGTAGAATTGGAAGGACCACACTGGAGTTTCCTAGAGCGTGGGAGAGGGGAGTGAGACTCATGATAAAGTGTGTGGGGGAAAACATGACCATGACGTAGGTGCATGCACCTGGGAGGAATGTGGTGTAACCAGGCATGCCCATTTGTTTGTTCTCACCAGAAACAATGTGCATTTGCAACTGCTCCCTTCAAATACACTTCTACATTCAAAGGTATATGCGAACACTTGTATCCTAGGAAAAGAAGAGACGATATATATATGATTTGTCTGCCTCAAGCTGTGCATGGGACAGATCTGAAATCTTAAGACAAATTAAAATTTTACCTTTTTTTTTTTTTTTAAAGTAGGCAGTAGAAAGGCACAGTGTTTGTATCATTGCAATCCCCTCCCACGTGGAAGGGTGTAGCATGCCCAGGCACTACCTCCACCTTGTTGCAGCATCTTTAATGAACACAGATTACAAATAAGAAAGAAAAGAGATGCCAGTTGTCTAATGCGACAAAAAATGATTACGGACTGATATCTATTTATCTCTGCTGATGGCATCCAGAAATCTGCCATTTGGGAAAGAAAGACAGCACCCTTTGCAAATTAAGTCAATAATAACCTTCCATTGCAAAATGTAGGTACTGTTACTTCTGGCAGTTCTTGTTGAGAGATTAGATCCTCATCATTCACCAGAGCCCTGGATGGTCAGGGAGACCAGGAACACTGAAAGGAAATACAGGTTATTTCTATAAAACTTTCATTTTGTGATGGTGTGTGATCATAGGTAATCTTTAGAAGTTACAAATAGTATTAAAACAAGCCAATTTCTGATTGCTGAACTGAGAGCTTCAAGGACAGAGAAATTGCAGCTGCACATGAGATGAGGTGGCATACTGTAGCATGTCAATATAGCCGAGAAGAATGGGAGATCTTGAAGATGGAGCAAATAAGTGAAACTTGAGTCTGATGGGCCTTTTGTGAGGAAATAAGAGACATACTATTACATGCAAATGGTCCTCTAAAGTTGTCTCTAGCCTTTTCTTTGAACTGGAAAGAGCCCATTGCAAACAGCCTGCCAAACGCAGCTGTTGGCAAACCAAGAGGACTGATAGAAGAATTCTTGATTTCAAGATACATAGCATTTTCAATCAGCTAGGCAAGGTATCCTTCATGTCCTTAGACTATCATGGTACAAAAAGTACTGCTTAAATCATGTAGGGAAACTTAAAGCATGCTGCTCTGATGACTTGCTTAGCACTAAAGGTTTATTTTATGACATTAAAAATCATGTCAAATAATTGTTCTTGCTTTATGCTATACTGTAAAGGGGGATGTGTTTGTGGATGTATGCCTGTGTGAGAGAGAAAAATGGTAATGTTCTCTAGTAACCCAGAACAGCTATGATTGCCTGGATGATCTAGAAGCACAAGATGTTTTCAGCAATTAATTTATAGACTTAGCAGATGTTCATTATGGCGAGAACCCAATAAAGGACAAGAGGTGTTCTCAGAAAATGGTAATATGTTTTCCCAATAACTGAGGCTTAGGGAAGAAATCCACAAACTTTTTATTTCATTATTGAGAAACACCTATGTCATAAGGGAGATATTTGGTTAAATTTCTAATTAGAATATCAGTCATAAGATGCTTTAATTGTCTAACAGAAGGAATTTAAACAATTGAAAAATTTTGCTTTCTTTACTCAATACAGTTAGACTGTTTTTGAGAGCTGCTGTTGAATTGCATAAAACACTGGTTTGAGCAGCTTTTTAAATAAATTAAGGAAAAAGTAATTTCCAGCTGGTAGTTTAAAAGTAAAAATAAGCTTTGTTTCATATAGAAAGCAAACCTAGTTGACAATGCTGTTCTGCTAGACATCTTTAAAGGATAAGTCCAGTTTCCAATTGAATTGTGGAATAAGAAGTCTTACTTCAGTGAATGAAGCTAATAAAACTATCATACAATTTATCTATTGAACAGGATGGGGGGAAAACCCCTTTTTGAATCTCAGACTGTGTTTTTCATCCTGTGGCAGTAATTACAAAATTAAAGATGAATAAAGGAAGTATCATTTTGTTAAATATAGGCATTCTATTTGACCTGTGTTAAAAGAATTAATATAAAATGAAGCTTCGAATTTTTATAGAAGCAAAAGATTTGTCTTAGACTATCATGCTCATGTCTTAGACCATCGTGCTCATGTCTTAGACCAGAAGAAGAAGAAATATTGAGCATTGAGGTATAGACTTGAAAACTGAGCATTGGCTTTGCTTGGAGTGAGTCAAAGTATGATGGATGCTGCTACCCAAGAGTGTAGTGGTTCCAGAATGTTTTTAGTTTGACAACTTTCTCACAAATGCTTGTTTTTCCTACCTTGCTTTGTCCAGCTCCTCATATCTACCTCAATAATCCCAGCACTGCTATTTCTTTACTTGCCTTCTAATCCAGTAGGCATTAAGCAGAGTTTGTTAGAGGGTCCTCCTGGATTCAGGTCCAAGGTGCCTCTCCCCTCTTAATGTGTCAGTGTCAAAAAACCTAAATGAAACAAAGAAAACCCAACAAACCAACCAATAAGAAACCCCTAAACCTCTTCCTCAGGATTTTCATAGCTGTTTATCTAGGGTACTGAGCCAATAATTGTTTATGGCTTGCTGAGTTAAGGGTGAAAAATTATCTGAGACTCTGAACAGTGACTGCTATAGATAAGATCCAGCTCAGAAAAAAGGCCAGATGGGGCCAATTTAGATGAGTTATGTGTAGCATAGCCTTGGCTTCAAAGGAATTTAGCCAAAGGCAGGAAGGGTGAAGGTAAAGAAACATCAAAGACAAAGGCTCCCTGTGCACGTTCTTGAATTTAGGATGCATTCTGTGTAGTCTGCTGCTCAGCTATATGCTGTGCTCCAAATGGCTTTTTGAGGTGGTCTGTAATAGTCCTGGGTTTACTAATGAGCAAAAAAAGGCTTTACTAGCATATAGAATCTCCACTGAGCACCTATATGGAAAGAGAAGTTACGATGATTTTCGTTAATTCGGGCTAAAATGGCTTGAGACTGGTTGTGTGTTTTGCCAGCTAGATCTGCAAGTGTCACATTCCACAATGGCTTTTATTTTCCGTCAAAGCAAATGAATGAGACGGTCCTGCCTAACAGCAGCATGCATCTCCCTGTGCCCCCAGCATTCCTTTCCCACCACTGAAGTCCCTTGGCTGCTTGTAAGCAGGTATCCCGATCCTCCTTGCAGAGGAGGCAGCAACATGAGCAGGCCACTGTCACCACATCGTCAGAGGAGGTGCTTGTCATTAAGAACCAGGACTTGTTCCCCCACCCAGCCTGTGGGGCACACTGGCATTACCCCCGCCTTCAGTTGTCAGCCTAACATCCTGTGGTCCTCAACCATCTGAGGGTTGTGGTATGTGGCTTGTCAAACTAGTTAGGCTGGCCATCACTGCAGGAAGTCGGGAAGTTGATTTCTTTGCCTTCTTGCAGTAACTTGTCAGGCAGCATATTGTGTGTGGTGGAAATGGAATTTGAGAGTCATTTGTTTTAGTGCTTGGCTGATACAGAATTGCGTATCTCTTTTTTAATTATTTTTTTATTTTAAATGATGAGAGTGCCTTCTGTCTGTGCAACAGAAGGAGAGAAATGAATAAAAATGAGTAAGCTGAAATTGGACTGACTCGGTCCCTAAATTTTCAGAAGAATTAAAAAAAACATTTAATGCCTTTGTGACAGTGAATATATGAATTGCAGTATGTGAGCCCCTTTTCTCCTGAAAGATTTAAAACATAAACTGGGTGACTATTAATATAAAAACTAGTATTACAGTTACTGTTTGGAAATTTAGTGTCAGAATGGAGATATTTATGAGGTTTCTAAAACTGTTCACTCACAAGCTGTAGAAAATACACTAGCGAGATGTCATTAAAAGCGGCAGATGCTATAGTGTTTTTGCTGCAAGCACAGCAAAAGTGAAAGCACAGAAATTCCTCTGGTTTTGCCTCTTTCTAACATATCTTTGTCAGCCTCTTGCCCCCCTCCCTCCTGGTTTATTTTTTAGCGTGTATCATTTGGCTGCTAATGGACTCTAGTAGCACTGAGTACATACGGTCTAGGATTAGGATTTGTGAATTAGGAAGACTACAACAATTTAATTTTTTCCCCCTTCCATCCATAGTTGCGTAGATGACCCCCCTGTTAGATACCAGGCAGAAGTAATTTGAGACCTTGGTGACAAGTCTGTTGCATTCTCATTAATTGATTTCTTCGATACCTACTGAAAGCTAAAGGGGAGGATGGCTGGGGAGGAATAGCAGTGAGGTTGACTAGCAAAAGATTTGACCTAGTTTTTTCAATCTGCATGGCTTTGTAGACAGATTCAGTTATAAATCTGCCTCTTTAGAAGAGCTTTTATTTATTTATTTTTGTTCCCTGCATGAACAGCTGCATTTGTTTTGAATGTTCAAATTTGGTGGGTTAAAATATAAAATTTTGTCATCATTGTATAGTGTTATGGAAATGTGCATGTATGGTAAGGAAGTGAGGGAAGGCACCTACTTCTGCTGGATTGCTGTCGAGTTTTCTGCTTTCTGCCCTGGCCCTCCATTGCTCTCCTTTCTATGTATTTGATACCTGTGTGACATTACATGCTTGGTTTTTCACCCTGCCTGCACTGCCTGCAGTATTACAAAGTGTGTGAAAAACAGTCACTCTTCACCTTGTGCAGAAGTTGTTGTGATGGTGCTTTGCACACAAACTAAACAAGGTTGAAAGACTCTTCTTTTTTTTTAAAGTTGTTGATAACATCTCTAAGCTAATCGTTTTGCCTTCTTATTTCTATTTATATCAAGTAGTCCTGGCCTTTGCTTGGTTTGCTTGTTTGTTTATTTTTCTTCCCTTACTTAGCAGTGAAGGACCAGGGATTAGTACCAAATACTGAAACAGCCTGAGGATTCATGACAGGCTGACAGCCAGTGCTTTGACCCTCCAGATGCTCTGGCTAAGCATTACAACAGACATCTGAAGGGGGATATTCAGTCACTGAGTAGGTATGTGTATAATGTTTGTCTTCTGAAATTTGATCATAGGGAGGTTTCCTTCTAGAGCCATTGGTTGACTGAAGTGCAGGGCTCTGTCATTGACTGATGAGGATTTTACCTGTTCTGCATTCTTTAATAACTGGTTTTGTTCTTGAATCTCATCTGCTACAGGAAAACCATACCCAACTGAAAGCCAGGGAACTGACTTCTGTTTCTGAATCTGCTCTGAGATGTATCTGTAACAGCATCAGCAGACAGCTTAAACCCTTCCTTGCTGGTTACACCCTGGTCTCCTACCCTACCTGACCTGAGGCTCTCTTTCATTGTGTGGTAGGCACTGGCACTGGAGCACAGCTTCATGTGGCTTTGCAGATTCTCACTGTTTGCTCATGAACTTGGTGCCCTTATGGCACTGGCTGTGGCTCCAGTGTTGGTTCTTGCCAACTGGAGAAGCTCTTGAAGAGGGCAAGAGTTTCCAGCTCTCAGTCAGCAAGGAGCGGGCCACAGTGATGGAGAATGAGTAAAGCAAAGGTGATGCTTGGACCAGGGGAGGTTCTGTAGGCTTCATGAGAACTCCTCAGGGGTTGTCTCTCTCTTTAGCTGGCCTGTATGTGTGAGTCAACAATATTCACAGAATCACAGAATGGTTCGGGTTGGAAGGGACCCTAAAGATCACCTAGTTCCAACCCCCCTGCCCTGGGCAGGGACACCTCCCACTAGACCAGGCTGCTCAAAGCCTCATCCAGCTTGGCTTTGAACACTTCCAGGGATGGGGCATTTACAACTTCACTGGGCAACCTGTTCCACTGCCTCACCACCCTTACGGTAAAGAATTTCTTCCTGATATCTAGTCTAAATCTACCCTCTTTCAGTTTGAGGCCATTACCCCATGTCCTATCATTACACTCCCTGAGTCCCTCCTTATCTTCCCTGAATGCCCCCTTCAGGTACTGGAAGGCTGCTATAAGGTCTCCCCGGAGCCTTCTCTTCGCCAGGCTGAACAACCCCAACTCTCTCAGCCTGTCCTCATAGGAGAGGTGCTCCAGCCCTCTGATAATCCTCATGGCCCTCCGCTGGACCTGTTACAACAGGTCCATGTCCTTCTTGTGTTGAGGACTCCAGGGCTGGACGCAGTACTGCAGGTGGGGTCTCACCAGCGCAGAGTAGAGGGGGAGAATCACCTTCCTTGACCTGCTGGCCACGCTTCTCTTGATGCAGACCAGGATGCGGTTGGCTTTCACCTGCTTTAGGCCTGGAGAAGGACAGTTTCTGCATGCTGCTGTGACCTTGGTGTAGCGGCATTCCCCAGCCCTCCTTCTTCCATATCTCCTTTGTTTTGCAAGTGCTTTTCTCTGAAGCTGAAAAGATATCCCTGTAGGTAGAAGCTGATCTCGTAGTGGAATAAATGTATGTAGTTTAGGCTGTATTTGCCACTAAAACAACAGTTCATCACCATTTCCTCCTCTAGAGTAAAATTTGTGGTTGCACCTTAGTTCTGGGTATTCTGAAGACTTTTGCTTTTCTTTGTGTTCCTGGCTATAGGTGTGGAGGCAGCAGTCATGCTCTTTAGGAGCCAGGCTGTCAGTAACATTTCTCTAGAGGATGATGACTGACATGCGAGTCGAGAAAGTGACTGTCAGCCCAGGAGCTGAAAGGAGGTGCCCACTCACGGGAGCTGCTCCAAGTATCCTTCTGAGGCATTATATCTGCTGGTTTGACATTTCCAGTCCTGCTCTAAGTGAGCTATGGTCTTGGGCTGTGATACTTCCTTGTGTATCCTGGATATAGATGTCATGTCTTACTTGTTCTCAAGGGAAGGCAGAGTTTTATCTATAATTCTGTGTAAAGTTGGTAATTATCAAGTGCTCTCAATGCTTGCAAAGCCTTGCCGCAGTTCAAGCACTGCGCAGATACTTAGCTGATGTGCGTGCTGAATGGTTTGGAGTGTACGCGACAGGGAAGTGCGAGGGTCTTCACAGCACACTGGCTTAGTGCTACAGTGGGCTATAAACACTTGTGTTTGCCTGGGTAAACAGGCTGTGTGGGAAAGTCTTCACAATGAGTCCTGCGGCGATTCCTGCCTAAGCGTTTCCCCACCCTGTTCCATCTCCTCCTTTCTTCCTCCTCTTGCCAAGAACACAGCACTCCACAGTTCAAGTGCAGTGATATTACACGTGGCTTATCTCTAACCCAGCTGGGTGAGAGACTGGCTGTTGCTTCCATTTGAATTGGCAGACCAACATAGTAGATACTACCATACTAAATAGCTGTTGTGCTTTGTCTGATGAGGTGTCTTGTAATTCTCCATGCGTGCTGGAGTGCTCAGTTTAGTGCAGTTCCTGGAGCAATGGGACAAGCCTAAAGACCTACAGAAGAGGTGATTCCCAATGAGGCAGCGTGTTTGTGCCTAAGTTCTGCTGGGTAGGGTTTGGTGATTGGGCTGGATTAACCTGTGCCTTCAGGAGTATCCACGTTGCTTCTTTGCTCAAGCCATACCCTCACATTGCCTGGTTACAGCTTATTTTAAAGGCAAAAGGCAAAAAAGGCAAAACCTTTTGACTATTTGTTTATACTCCTAAGTAAGAATTACTTGATGACCAATCTTAGAAATTATGTTTCTTCCCACTTAAAAAATAAAATTCATGCTCTACAATTGTGTAAAAGTTTGCTAGAATGACCTGATCATAACTCATATGGGTTCCCAATTTTGGTATATTCTAATAGAAGGTACTAAACCAATTCAGAGCAGACTCCAGTCCTCTGTAATGTGGTGGTGGCCGTGGTGTGCGGAAGAAGCTGCTTTTATCTCAAGCATCATGGGCTGTGGTGTGTTGAACACAAATAAGACAATTCTAACTATCCTGAGGAGATGAGAAGGCACATAGCACCCCTAACAGAAATACAGAGAGTAACAAATACTTGACGCTTTAAAAGCTTTAAGTAACTATTATCTTACAAGTATTTTGTGACCTATCAGGACAGGTAAGTGCTCTGCCTGGTTTTCAGCAGTGCGAATTTGTCATCTCCTTTTTTTCAAACTATAGTAGAAAAGGAGCCACCTCTTGTGTTACCATTTCAGCATCACTTTCTTACAGCATCTGATAGCAACCACTGAGGGACAATGTTACAGTGTCCCTCAAATACCCACCTGCTCAATTTTATTTTATTTTTTTAAACCCTCTGCTGACAGATGTGGGCAGTTATATACTATACTAGGAGGGAATCATATTTCAATCATGTGTCTTTTGTGTGATCATTTGAAATTGGAGCGTGCAAGTTGCTTACAAAAATCTTGCAGTGAGCTAAAAGAAAATAGAATTGTAACAGTTTCTTGTGTGTTTTGATGCACAAAATACACTTGCTTATGGATCCAAGGTGTAAAGGATTCACAAATACCCCAGATATGAGATTATGCCTTTTCTTTTGTTTGACGCATGCTGCAGCATTTTCAATTGCTGTCAAAACCGGCGCACCAGCATTGCTTTCACGCGGTGAGCTCCTGTGGCTGGCCAGTAGCTGTGCATGCAGCTCACAACTTGCCGTGTCACAAGGCTCCCTTCCCTGTCTGCCATTTCTGGCTGCAGCAGCCCAGGGAGTCGTTTCCAAAGTGGTGTTTGGGTGATCTGCTAGCAAATCCTATTATTGGTTAATAGGATTTGTTCTTGCACTGCTTTGTCCGATCACTAATTGTTTATCGTGCATTAGGAGTACAATAAGATGCCTGTCAGCTGTGTTATGAGCATTTTGTGTGCAAG
This sequence comes from Rhinoptilus africanus, assembly GCA_013400135.1. Classification (NCBI taxonomy): domain Eukaryota; kingdom Metazoa; phylum Chordata; class Aves; order Charadriiformes; family Glareolidae; genus Rhinoptilus; species Rhinoptilus africanus. Next base: position 500,806 of record VXBO01007728.1, on the reverse strand, counting down.
ACTAATTGCTTGCCTGCAGTGGTGAGTTTTGCCTTGGGAAAGCCTCAGTGTGGAAGGCAGAAAACAAAGGCACTGCATTTCAAACACCCCACCATACCCTGCGCTCCGGTAGGTGCTGGTTTCCCTGGCTCCCCAGTAGATGGTGAGGTGCGCAGGGGGTCAGTAAGCTTACCTGGAGAGCTGCATGCTTGGTGCTTGTGGATGCAGAGCTGCTTTCCACATCGCCTCTCTGCTTTTCTGAAAGAGTGCCCTGCTGAGGTAGCAATCAAACAGGAAAGCATTAAGAACATTTAGAAAACAATTGAAATAGAATAGAAAAATTAAAGTGAAAAATGTATAGGAAGGCTTGGGAGCTATTGAGAATTAGTTGCTTTTTCCTTTGAATGTTTTGGTCAGTCTGGGTGGCATTTCATGATCATACAATGCAGGTAGATACTGCTTCTCAAAAGGGGTCCATCTGAGCTGGTTTTTAAGGTTTTGGGTGTGAATATTCATATAGGTGTTTCTAAAAATCTAGTTCATAATAATTCTTTTGAATTGCAAGTAGCGTAATATGCTTTTTTAATCTCCTTACTCAGAAAACAATACTTCTAAAGAAATACTAAAGTCAGATTTTCAAAGCAGAATCCGAATGTGATCTTGTGGTTCTAGAGAGTTCACACTCAGGTTTGCTTATGTCTCAGTTTAGTGGTGCAGTGCTGATGGAGTGAATTGGATCAGGTCACTGATGTAGCTGAAAACTCAGTGCTTTACTGGGGAGGTGGGCAGGGATAGTCTTCTGTTTCTCGAAACCCTAATCTGCTGCTTCTGTGGCTGCAGTATAGGTGGCAGGGTGGGACGAGTGTAGGTGAAGAAGCCTAAGCACTTAGGGTGGCTGCCTCTGCTCAGGGTGATGTGCCTGGGGCTGGCTGGGACAGCTCGGGGGAACCTGCCCTTTATCAGCTTGTCTGTATCCAGCTGGAAATTCCAGCAGCGAATTTTGAACAATCCCTATCTTCTTAAGTAATCTCAATTTAAGGATAAAATAGACAAAATAAATTACTGTGTAATTTGGCTGCGTGCTTCTTCAGAAATAGGTTTCCTGAATATCTACGTGTATTTGTTATCTATTTGGCTTGGAAGCTAATTACAAATAAACTGAGGAAATAAATTTTTGTTACCAGTTAGGAATGGGGTTTTGTTCTGAGTTTGTGTAAAGGGTCTAATTCTTGTTCTTGAGTAGCCAGACAATATGCTGAAGTTTGATAGTGTATACACACACACACATGTAACACATACATATACACAAATATGTAAATATATATGCCTTTACGTATGCTTTTATATATGTGTGCATGTTTCTGTGTACATATATACATGTGCTTATACACATATTAAAAAAAATACAGTGAATGAATACCATTGTGATTATCTTGTGTAACTAATATCTGCCAGCCAGGATGAAAATGAGTTCATCTTAAGGTTCCCTCGGAAGGTTTGATGATTTTGTGACCTAGCTCCTGCAATGAAAGCTTAACCTCCAAGTCAAACCAGCCATCCCTGTTTTAAGTACTTACAGAAATACAGCCATCCTGCTGAGAGGTATCCATGACCTATTCCTTCTTCAAAGGGAACAGTCTAAACCAGAGGAAAGACTTAGTATGAGCTTTCATCTCAGAGCAGGAAAGTTCCTGGAACATGTCCAACCACCTGATGTGGGGAGAAATAGGGTTTGCACCAGAGGTTCTGGTTTGTCGGTAAGAGCGAGGCACATAGTTAAACCCTCTCTTGTATGCCGTGACAGCCCACCCACAGTGGAGGAGCCAATATCCCAAGAGGACACAAACAGGAAGCTGACAAATATTTAAATATTTTGTGATGTGTGCTCTTCTTTCAGGACCTGAAGTTTGTGCCTCTCCCAGGTAGTGTGATGACAATGTTCAGGAATAGAGCATGCCTACAAATCGTGCAGGCAGGCCGGGTCATTTGCTGAAACACAAATGCTCACTCGTAGTAGATGGGTAGAGGTTCGGGCATTGCTGGTCATGCAGCACCTGCACTTCCGTAGGGATGGGTTTCAGAACCTGTGGAGGAAGGCAGCGGGCAGGGGTCCTTGAGCCAGACAAGCACTGAAACTTTTCGAGGACTTAAATATATTTTTTAATGTTCCATTGAATATAAAGCATGTTCTGTCTTCTCTGTTTTCAAAAAATGTATGCTAATCCAGTGTAATTCATTGAATTCTTGCTCTGTGTGAGCACCACTATAGTTTCTCAACATTTCAGACATCTTTTAATATTTTCTAGGAAAGTATTGCTGAACTGTCCAGTTATGTTCTGTGTAATAATACTTTTGTAATAGTATCAGATGTACTGATTGTTGTTAGAGTGATCACTAGGGATTTTTAACTACATCCTTCATTGTTTTTGCCTCTTGGTAGTAAATAGGTGAGAGTAAGGAAAATAAATTAGAATAAAAGAGGACATTAATGATATGAGCTATCACTTAATGACTAGGCTAAGAACTAGCACAGGGGAACCTGGAGGAGTAGCATTGGCTTTCTAGTGGGCAGAGTTATGTTATTTATCAAAATGATTGCTGAGGCTTTTATGTCTTTAGACAGTTGCTCTGAGCCACTTAACAACTTTTGGGTCATGTCCAAGTGGCAGGTAACTGCAGCTTCTTTTGGCGTCTTGGAAGCTGCCCTGGTGGATGAAGGAGAGCTGCATTAAGAGAGTGTGTAGTTGCCAAGAGGCCAGTGGATGGTATGCCTTGGCTGCAGTTTTAATGTAGACAGAGGTACTGCTCACAAATTATTTTTTTTTTCCCCTTGCTCACATATTGAAAATATGACTGAAGTACAAGGTAAAATAATGCTGCAGGGTCTGATGGGTTGGAACAGACTCACTGTATTAGGGTGACCTATTGCGATTTAAAAATTAGGTTGTCCATCTGCCCTTTCTATCTGTGCTTTCTTCCTGCCCTTTTCTCTGCCCAGCATTTAATCCTATTTGGCCACATGTCTTTTCATATGTAGATGTTTTGCAGCTGGCTCTTCACGTTGGTTGTCCCACATGTGCTGAAATAATGGTACATATCAAATCTGTATTTTAGGAGATGGCAGCATGGAGTAGGAGACAAATCTCTAGGGTCAGGACTGGCACGGAAAGGATGCACTGGCATTGACTGTTCATTTTTACCCAGTGCAGGAAGTAAAGGACCAGAAATGAAACTGGCAGGTGACAAGTTCCAAATGAATGGAGGTGGTTGTCTTCACACAGTCTGAATTTATGCTGGGGAGCTCTGCCACAGGGTGTCGAAAGCTTACACGGGCTCAGTGAGCTACTGATGCAGCTTGGGGGGATGGAGAGGCAGCTCTTTGGGGACTGCTGCATGCAAAGATGCCTTTTTTGGTCTAGAAAGTCCCTAAACTGCAGCTTTTTAAAAGTTGAGAGAATATATTTATCTCTACTGACCTTTAGCAGTGGGCTAGAATTTTGGAGACCTGAATTTTACCGCCGACCCTGTCTCATGTATCCTGATTTTACTGTGTGTAAAAAGGGCGAGAGTGATAACCTTCAGCACTGTATCATCCATACCTTCTACAGCCTTGGTGATGCTGCTGGAGGGCAGCTGAGAGGAGGCACTGTGTGTGAGAGCTGGGGGGAACCAGAGTGCATCTCCCCTTCCATTCCCTTCTCCCTCTGCCTCGTCTGCACTCGGAAAGTTACAGAGTGACTAAACTCTTTATTTTTAGACATTACAAAGAAAGAAAACATTAGACAGCTGGCTGCAAAAATATTTATTTGTGACCTTTCTCTACATTTGTGCAGTTCTTGTTGCTATTCTGGAGAGAGCATGCAGTTCCTCCCAGTTTCAGCTCTTCGGTTTTACAGAATTTCAGGAAAAACTGAAATGCTTAGAGCATTATACATGGATATAGTAAAAAAAAAAAAAATTAAAAAGAAATAAATTGCTTCCATGTTTGGAAAACATGGCTACTTCTGTTTGTAAGCTGCTGGCCTTGTTTGTCTTCCATTTTCATAGTAACTTACTAATTGGACAAGCAACCAGAGTGCTGCTGGTTGAGGCTGTGCTGGGGTATTCCCGTATCAGTGACTGAATACCCTCTGTTCCTGTCAGTCCTGTTATGAGCTAACCTACAGTTTGAGATAGGCTCCTTCCTAACCTTTCCACTTGGGAGAGAAAGGATTAAATAGGTTTGCTGGCTCAGTGAGGCGAGAGGTTTTAGCAGTATGTGTGAACAGGGGCTGGAATCGGGGTCCTTATCACTGGGGTCTGGCTGCAGCTTATGGTGGGAGCTAGCAGGTGTGCAAGGGTAGCTCAAGGCAAATAGATGTTACTGGTCATGTTTTTCGTGATTGGAGCAAAATCTCTGGAAAAAGGGGGGATTTTTGACTTTGCATAATGAGGAAATGTGACTTAGGCATGTATGCTCAGTCAAAAAAAATAATAGTAAGGGCAGGACAATATACATATGAGAGCTCCAGCTGCATAAAAGAAACAATTTTACAGTTAATGAATGGTTTGCCTCAGTCATATCAGTCGTGTTCCTCAAGAGTAACTCTGTAGGACAAAGGATTTCATAATGCTGCTGTTGCGTGATGAGGATAATCTGTTTTATTTACTTAAATTGGTGTGCATTAGAACTGCACTGACAGGTGAGCCTGCAAGCTGAAATACAGCTACTAAATCTGTTTTTTAACACAGCTACCTTTCACAGACTGTTAAGTAAAGTGAAACTTTCTATTATATGAAAATACTCTTGGATGGAAGCCCTTGAGTCCCATATTGCCCCCAAGCAGATTACTGTGACCAAGTTTTTCTTCTCTAAAACTGATCTGTATAAAACCATTTTTCACTTACATAGCATCCCACTCATGAAAAACACTTGATGCCGAATGCTGAATTTATAGGGCATTTTGCTTCCCAGCTGAAAAATAACTGGAACGTTTTTGCAATTGCTCTTGCAAGTGGAGATGGAGCAGTTCTATACAGCTATTATGCGTACATGTCAGTATGCCTGTTGCATTAGGTGTCAAGGTGAAGTGCTATTCTTTATCCTGTCTTTTATATCTATCTTTGATATATTAAAAGAAAGAATATTTTCTGTCAAAAGGCAGGAAATTGCATGGTAGTGGCGCTGTAGCATTGCAGGGGCTGTGGCAGTACTTGAGTCCTCGCAACTGGTATTCCAGAGGGGTGTCTGGGCAATGGAGCAATCCCAATAGAGCCCACGTGTAGCGATGCATCAGCTTCTGCCACCACTAGCTTCTATGGCTCTGCCCATGCTAGATCCTAGCAAATACCTGCGCTTAGTAAAGTATTGGATTGCGCTTCCGTATTTTAGATGAGCCACTGGCTCTGAGAGGCACTGCAGGCTGCTGCCAACCGCACTCCTTGAGGTCCAAGCATTGTAATCGATGCATTTTCTGCTGCCAGTTTGAGGCGTACTTTGATTTTTGTTATGAGGGATGAGCAATGCCCCTTGTTAGGAAGGATTTCAGATAGCTTCCCAGCTCTGTGTCTAAGAGGTAGCAGAACATAGGTGATTGATGTGTGGGTTGGTTTGGGTTTTGTTGTGTTTTGGGGTTGGTTTATTTTTTTTGTTTGTTGGTTTTGTAGGGTTTTTTAAAGCCTTTTAATGAAACTTAGAATACTTTGTAGAAATGGACGTCAAAAATGTGTGTGTTTGCTGAAAAGGCTTCTCAGGTCAAAACATTAACAAGAAGCTTTCAAAACCTCGAAAAAAAGACTCCATGCCCCAAAGTACTGATTTTACAGCAATTTTTTTTACCCTTCTAGTGAGTGTAAGTGCTGTATAATAATTAGAGCCAAAGGCAGACAAAACCTTACTAACTCAGTAAGCTGAATTCTCACGCAAGCTGCTTAGCTTTTATTTTTTAGAAACACATGTCAGTTCCACAGTATAGTGCTTAGTTTGTATAATTTGATGGCAGAGATGGAATAATGATGCTGGGGTGGAAACAACAGCTAATGCATCTCTAACAAGAAGAGAAGGAAAAGCATCGGACCTCTCAGATGAAAGGCAGATGCGTACATGTGCTTTTCTGAAGTCATTTCAGGAGGGCTGGGAGTAGGTCCCCTCTGAAAGGGTTGGCTCTGAGTTTTCCTGTGCGTGGCTGTCTGAAGCAGCACTCGTGATATTCAGCAGCAGAAGGCTCTTGCTGATGTACTGAGTTGTTTGCTGGGCTTCTTAACTTGGGCAGGCAGGTTCTTACCTTCGCATGGTTTCATTGTGGGAGTTGTAACCAATTTCCCAGCACAGCCAACAAATTTCGGTGAGGTTAACTTTCCTGTTATGAGGTTAACTTTCCTGTTATGAGGTTAACTTTCCTGTTGATGAGGTTAACTGGGTTAGGACTCCTGCCTGTGCCTCAGACATTGTATACTGGTGGTTTTCTGTAGCAGAAGGTGTTAGGAAACACAAAGCCAAAATCAGTGCTGTGATAGGTATAAGGAATTGATTACCCTTAGTTATCTACCGAACTTGTCCTAGGATTGTTGAGATTTTTCTGCTTTTTTAATTAGTAATGGGAGTAACTTCTGAATTAAGTAGGTCAGCTATACAAAAATAACAAAACAAATTCAGCAGTTGTTGTGTGTCGTGACAGTAAGTCTGTTGAGCATCTGCTCAGAAACAAGCCTCTTCTGCCTTCACTCATCCTTGTAGCTACAGCAAATTTATATTGTTTCTGTTTAAAACCAGCAAGCAATGCTCAACAAGTTAGACAATTGTAATCATAAATCCCTGGAACATTCTGTGTTTAGAGAGCATGAAGAGCTGGGAAAACTGTTCTGCATCAGTTTTTCAAAAAGGGAGAGAGAGTCTTTAAAACCAAACTGGGCACCTCTTTAGCACAAAGAATTTTTGCTGGTTCTAACTGCCTTCCCTCATATTTGCGAATATACTGATAGGAAATGATGAGATTTGACAGATGTGCCTAATTTACATGAATAGCTTACTTTTTTTTTTGTTTTGTTATGGAGCTTGCAGTTGGCTGATGTTAGCAATACAAGCAGTCGTTTATGCAAGCACCAGTCGAACTATGCCTGTGTCCAAGTGAGAGTTTTTACCAGGTTCACAGAGATCTTGTATGTATGTAATCAGACAATACCACTTAGCTTAAACTAGAGTTCGTTATAGTTGGAGATGACCTAGAGGTGCTCTGCACACTTCACATTCAATGTATTTTTCTCTAATTTCTCCAAGTAGGTGCATCCTCAGAACAGGAAGGGGAAATTCAAACTCCCGTTGTGATCCAGCAAGCAAATAACTCAAATGTCTTTGGGGACTTTGTAGCCAGGGTTCTGCCTGATGTGTTCATGAAATTTTTGATCTGTTAGCATGGATCATGTAGGAGCTGTCTCCAGGGTGATCTTGTGCGGATGCTTTGTGCCAGGCTGAGGTACCTTCCCAGAAAATAGATTGTTGGTCAGGGGATGGATGGGCTTCTTAAGTTTTGGGCTGTAATAAGAGGCCATTAGTCCTGTCTGTTGGTCCATAATATGACCGACTTTTAATAAAAATGAAAGACAAAAGGGAATTGTTCAAACTGTGATCAACAAACATTAAAAAAAAAAAGTGTGTGACATGCTCTAGCTTAGCTTTTCTGTCTTGCACCGATGAAAATTTGCAAGCGGACTTACATGTTGAAGTTGGACACAAAATAAAGTTTTTTAAGTGTGCTTGAAACATGTCAAGGAAAAAAGGTTTTCTAATTTGTGGAAAGACATTAAAATGTGGTATATCTAGATGGAAAAAGCCATTGCTTTAAGAAGACTCAGGAGGAACAAGAAGGTTGATGCAAAGCTAAAAAATGACAGTAATAGGTCAGAAGCTGAAACGAATTCACTCTTTGCTTGCAATCCTCAGAAGAGATTTTGAGGTCAAGGAGCAGACAGGCCACTTGTTTCAGTGCACGTAGTTTGAAAGTTTTTCATTAAAAATTTAACAGATTTCAGAAACCTTGACATACAACAACATTTAAAACATATTGCATGTGAATGGCAGGACAACTTATTAAATCTGATAGGGGAAGTCCATAAATGAAAAAAAAAAATTCTAAGCTTATTTTGATAGCAGTTATTCCTGGGTTCGGGGCCTAGTAAGACTTCTTGCAGCTCCATCTGTCATGATAGTGACTTATTTTAGGTATGCCAGTTGTAAGTGTGGAAGTGTAAAACACCCTTTTTTGTCTACATCAAAGAACTCTGTCTTGATTTAGGTTCTCTTGAATGAATAATCTTGTTCTTATCCTTTTGTAAAAATAATTGGACATGAGTTCAATAGCTTTTCTTGCAGATTATATTAGATCAGTACAGCAAAATCAAGGATCAGATAGTAAGTTTTGATCCTCCCGCAGTGTGTGTGTGTGTGTGTAATCTGTAGCAGACTTTTGTTCATTCAATCTATTGCTTTCCCATTCCTGGTCCCCTTTCTTATCAGCTCGTGGGGTTTGAGTTTGAGAGGGGAGAGAGTTGTGGGGGTTTGGGTTTGGGTGTTTTTTGTTGTTGTTGGGTGTTGGTTTTATTTTTTTTTCTTTGCTTATTTGCCTCAGTAAAAATGGAGGAAGGTTTATGGTTTTCAATTTCTGGAGTCTTGCTGTCTTGTTCTAGGGATGATTTTGGTGAGATGAAGCGAGTTTCTAAATAGAGTAGAAACACTTGCTAGGTAAGCATTGCAAAGTAGTACAATTTTATCACTTCAAAGGGCACGGAAAGGAATCCAAACCTGCTTTGAACTGGTTAATGTCTATCACTTGCCAGGTAACATTGTCAATTATGTTAAGACTGATATTTCTTAAATTGAAAGGTTAGTACAAGCCATTGAGTATTTTCTTTTAAAGCATATTTAATTACAGGAATCAAATATTCATTAGCCCTGCTAGCTTGATGTATTGGGATTCTTTTTTTGGCCCTGTTTGGAAAGCCTTAATTCTTGCAGACCTTATAGGTTGTTTAAAAAAACCCAAACAAACACAACAACTGTAATCCCTATTTATCTGTTGTGGGCGTCTTCAAAGCTGCTAATGGATTTGCTAAAGGGCAGCCACTGTGGTCATCTCAGAAGTGGCAGATGACCTGCTGGTATGGAAACACTATATTCATATGTTATAGGCATATTTCTAGTGCCTCAGATGACTAAAGAGTTGCTATATATTATTTTCTGACCAGATTCAGGGCAAAGATTACATGACATGAGTAGGACTGTTTTATTTGTAGAAATCCAGAGAATTATTAAAAAGAAAAAATTTTAAAAATCCTTTTGTCTTCCTCCTTCATGTGATACCTTTAAAAAAATATTTATTTAATGCAGGCTTTGCCTACTGCTAATGAACATCAGCCTTCAAGGATTATGAGGGTGACATTAAAATTTCTAGTTAATTCTGGGATTAACGTGATGTAATTTGCCAAGATGAAAAGCAGTAAACTGAAAGGGTTACATGGTAATTAATTAGTAAAGCTCAAATAGCCAGTAAAGGAGAACAGTAAGAGCTCTGTGAGTCAGTGGGGGCATTTTCCTTACTATTTTATTAAAGATTATTTTATCAGTGATACTGCAGTTATGTTTCAAGTTGATGTGCGCAGGATGGTCTGGCCTGTTTGTATTTTGGAAGAGAAACATTTACAGGGTGTGGAGTGCCCAGAAAGTGGAACCAGCATATTTTTTAAAATGTAACTTTATGAATGTGAGGAATTAGACATCTAGTGTGCAGTGGTGGGAATGGCTTCTGAAGAGCCTGCAGGTTTGGGGTTTTGTTTTCCCAGCGGTTGGTGGCCGGATGGGATCCTCGCCTGTCTCTATGCAGCACTGCACACACTGCCATCGCTGCAAAGAGCAAGTGGTGCCCAACTGGTCTTTTACCTTCCTACATCAGGGCAAAGTTAATTTTTAGGTTTGGTTGTGGGGTTTTTTTGTTGTTGTTTTTTTGTTTGCTTGGTTGGGGTTTTTTGTTTGTGTTTTGTGTTTTTTTTGGTTTTTTTTTTGTTTTTTTACTTTTTATACTTATTCATCTGTTGTAATACTGGCTGTCTTTGTCTAGTTGTCATTTGTTAAAGGGCAAGTGGGAAATCCAAAATGGTTCTTGTTTTTCATCAAAATTACATAATTCTGGTGAAGTGGTGCTTCTTTTTATGCTCTAGGGGAGGTGGGGGATCATTTTGCAAAGGGTTTCTTGACCCCTTTGTAGCGAAAAACTAATCTCTGAGTTTGGGGTGGAGTATGAGCCCTTGCTGTCAATATTCAAAGTAATCAATTTGAGAAAAACAGACAGGATCCAAAATCCAAACTTCTGTCTGCCTTTGGAGGGTATCGGACACTCAGAAATGCTCGTCTTTGGATGCTTTCTACTCAGACGCTCTGCAGTAACCCACATTGTTTGAAGTGGCTGGCCGTGGGCTTTTGGTTTGGTTTTGTTCTTAAATGTGTCTTTAGATTGTGAATGAGGAAGCTGCCTCTAAAAAGGTTCTTGACCTCTGAGTTTAATTCCCTTGTTTATGTTGGTCTTTCGTTTCTAGATCCAGAATAGATGGGTCTGCATTTGGCAAAAAATGCTTGTCCTTTAATTTCTGTGTAATTGAATGCCAGCTTTAAATTCATCTGTACTGGAATCCATTGAAAAGGAGATATTAGTGTGGTGTGTGTTCAGATTTACATGTTTAAAAGAGAAAAGATGGCAATATACTCAATTTTGCTCTCCTTACTCTTTCATAATAGTTCTTCCCTCTTAATTGCAGTAGCTTATGCAATAGTCCCATGGGTTTCAGTGAGACTGCTTAGGGAATCGAATACCACAGCATTACCAGAAATGGAAAAAATGAATAGTGCTGTTAAGAAGTGCAACATTTGGTGAAATGCTCATGGTTTGTATGTGTATCAAACATTAATTCCATTTTGTTTACTTATGAATCTATTTATGTTATTACAGAAAACTATTGGTGAAAGTTGTTAATGATGCTTTTTATGGCACCTGGTGTGACATTTGGGATCCTATTGATTAAGTTCTACTTTAAAATTCTATTTTAACCTTGAAAAACTATTTTTATACTGGAAAGTATAGCTTGAACTTGTTAAGTTTTTTTATGAAAAGTTAAAAAAATCTCTCGAATTTTATCAATTCCACCAAAGGCAACTGCATGGACATGGCTCATGCATACTTGAATTGGTGGTCAGACCTGCAGGCATATAAAATGTTTCTCTTAAAATTGCTTTATTTCTCTTGAATGTCCTCGTAGGAATTAACAATCCCTTGAGGGGATTTTTTTTAAAGCTTTTTTTCAAAAATGGAGAAAGTCCACAAGAGTGTATCAGGAAAGAGTGTTGTGGCTTCTTTTTTTTTTAAAGTTTCCCTGACATAGCTGGCTGAGATCATCTTGTGTCTTGCAGCTGTGTGCCCTGTACATGTCGTTACTGTGCATTGCTGTCCTTTTGGATGAGCTCTTGTTTGGGTCACATGCGCATTCCTCCAGTGCACATGAAAAACATAAGCAGCAAAGGAAGAAAAATTTATATTCCTGTTTAGAGAATAACAGATTGAAGCAGAAAATTTAGGTAATGGGTATAACATCAATACTACAATTCCCTTTTTAAAATCTAGACAAACACTGTATCTGTGCTTTGTTCTGGATTTATCTAGGCTGTTCATTAGCAAGATGTATCATTTTAAGAATGGCATTTAAGCAAACCCAGCTGGTTTGCTTACATTTAAATGAAGATCAACTCAGCATGAAGCATGTTGGAATTGCTCCTTGTGAAATTTTTCTAGCTGGGACTTTTTAATCTGCTTTTGACTTTACCAAATTAAATGTTTTGGGGGGTGTGTGTGTGGTTTTTTTTCTTTTAAATTAGCATGTTTAGGGAACTGCCTTTCTACTGCAGTTATATCATGGTGCTCTGCTTCACTCAGTTATATCATGGCTATTCTCCTTCACTCAGCAGGAGAAAAGCAAAACAGTTGAAAGAGATATGTGTGTGGAAAACAAAGAAACTAACAAATAAACCAAAAAACAACACCCCCCCCAAAAAACACCCCACCAACCCCCCAAACAAACTAAAAACCACACCACACCCCACCTCCCCAAACAAACAAACAAAAAGCCCCACCAAATCAAGTCCTGCTTCAGAGGAGACTGACTTTACAAGTCTGCATTGAACTGGAGAATACAATTCTCGCTTCTTCTTTTGTCACCTTATACTTAAAGTAATATACAAGTTTCCAGTGTAACTACATTACAGTGTATTTATATATAATGTGTACCGAGCTTATATGCTTCTGTTTCATGAGCAGAAAACTGGACTGCTTTCTGATGGAGCTCAGCAGTGACGGTGGTATTGTCAAAGCCCTTAACCCAAAAGCAGGGAATTTAAACCTGATGCAGTATCATTGATTTGGTTGATGCTAGGGAGACAGCACTGTGTTTGCAATCTGATACAGATTGTAACCAAGCTTTTACAGAGTGTAGTAAATTAGGATCTTTTTTTCTCTTATAACATACAAGGATCAAAGAGTGAGTTCAGTGATACACTGCACATATCTTTGGATGTATGACTTCCCATCCCCTCCTGCAAATAGCCACCAAAATGATTTCAGGCTATAGGATCGGCTGTCATATGGGAACAGTATCAATATATCTAGAAGATTTCCTTGGAAAAACAAGGTGGTCTTGCATCGCCTATCTTTCTTTACCAAATGCTATTGTTATTAGCACTGTAGTGTTGCTTAGGACTAAATTCTCTTTAATCATCTGTTTTGTCTTAAACATCACAGAAACAGCAGTTGTAGCTCAAAGCAGTGCTTAAAATGGGGCTTGCGTGTGGATAAGAATTCTGTGATTTTTAAGAGCTTGTGGTCATTCAGCTGGATAAATGTGTAACAACTACTTAACTACTAAGTGTGTTGGTTTGGTCCCTGCTGGCAGATGAAGCCTTAGGAAACTGAAGTCTTTTAAGTGAGATCGAGTTCAAAGATGGCAGAAGTTCATAGTGTTCATACATGAATGTGATTCCTATACAGATTTTGTACCTTTCATGGGGATTCCAGAGTTGGACTCATAGTTCAAATAATGTAGTTTTTAATGAATGGAATAGTTTTCTTTGAGTGTATGTAATACAAGTTATGTAATTAATCTCTAAAATATATCAGAGACGCCCAGTTTATAAACTGGATGGACTTCTGGATTGCTGTTTGTATCTGTTACAGCTTCGTATTTTAGCAGAGGAGTTTGGAGGAAGAGCAAAGTCTTTGAGGCATGGCTCAACACCGTTTAAACTTTATGGTTTTGAAAACTGTATTGACTGGTCAACTTCAGTGCTTGCTGCCTTTATGGACCTTGTTTGAATTTCCACTGTGCAAAAGGAGTCCTGTGGCAGCAGCTACACTGGAAATCAATTTATGAAAAAGGCTCTGTTTGGAGGAGAATATTATGCACTCTTTATCTCTGTGAGCTGCCCTGCTCTTTTCATTAGTTGGTGCTTCTCAGGGAGGCATTCCTCTCATGCTTTTGTTCTATCCCTTTTTTTTCACGACATGAAAGAAAATCCTCCGTTTCATGTGCTCCACGGAGTTCCTTTCATCCTTCAAAGTGAAGTTACTTATTTTGCAATGTAATCGCCTGTATGAGCTTGCTTTTGAGCTGTAAGGCTAAGTATTGTTTTTGTTGGCAGGGCTATAATGTTTGCTCACTTATCACATGTCATTGATTGATAACAGTAATGAAGTAAATAACTGAAGGATTTCACTTGTTTTCTTTTTTCACTCTTCTGTTTCTCCTAGGTTCATTGCTAAACCATGTGCCTTAGGCCTTAAAGTCCAAGCCAACGGACCACAGAAAGCTCAACCTAATGCTATCCTGGAAAAAGTTTTCACAGCTATTACAAAGGTAGAGTATTTAACTAAAATATCTGCCTTATAAAGTGGGATATGGCACTATAAACTATGTCTGAACAAAACAAAGCTAGCTGCTAAATGCAGTGCTGCATTTTTACAGCTAAAATCAGAACGTGCAAGCACCAAGGCTGTCATTGGCAAGCCAGCTCGAGCAGTTGTGCATCCCTTCGTGATGTCTCCTGTAAGCTTTAAATCAAAAAAAGTTGTTACAGAAACACTTTGTAGGTGCCATATGGCCACCTACTTTTTTTTGCTTCTTATCTTTTAGACATTTCCTCAGAATTGTCAGTTGGGTTTTTTTTGTTTGAAAAAAGAGTGAATTGTGAGCCGGTAAGATTGGCCTTACTGTGTTTCCCATGAAACTTCAAAGCTACTCCTTTTAGGGGAACTGCCTGAGCACAGGGTGCTGGTGGCTTGCTGGTGTCCCCGCTTTTTATGTTATGATGAGTGTCCTCTGAAATTGGAGGGAGGAGGAAGAAGCTAGAAAAGTCAGGGAACTGAGTGAATAATGTTTTAGAGCTTGTAGATTTATTTTTTTTCAGTAGGAAACAAGTATTTCTCCTACCACTTACATCTCTGTTTCTACAGCTCTCACTGTATGACATCTCAACTAAACCTCTATGTCATCCTGTCTGTGCTTTTGAAGCGTGCTGAGTTTTCCCAGGGCAGTGATCAGATGTCCTTCAGTGTCTTCTGAAGACCTCAGTGGTCAGCCACTTTGCAGCGGAAAGGCCTGTGGAGGTCTGTAGGATGAAGCCACTGTGCTGCAGGAACTTGCCAGTCCAGGAACTTGCAGCTCCAGGCTGCAGCTGGGCACACCATAGCAAAGGCAACAGCCTAAACTTCAAAGAGTATTAGAGTCATAGAAGGCAAAATTGGATTCACTGTCAGGGACAGTGAAATATGCCATGGATCTGTTTTGTTTGTGTGTCCTACCCTATTGTCCTGTTTTCAGAGAGTGAATCACACAGACCTTGTTCCTAAAAGCTGCAGCACTTGTAGGCTCACCCAGACTCAGGTGGACGAAGAATGGGATATTTTCTTATTTTTTTCCTTGCGGAATCTGATAGTCCGGCACCGGACTTGAGTGTGTGAAGTGATCTAACTAATGCCTGTGAGTCATGGTAGGAGCTGGCATATATGGCTTTCAGCATATAGTGCACAGAGACGAGTGGGAAGAGCTCCAAAGGAAAGTATCTACTTTCCTGCAAGAGTTTGGTTGGGCGTTCTGGTACCTGCTGTCAAAGAAACTGCCTGATTTAGCTAGTGGCCTTTTTTCAGTCAAGTGCAGCAGTTCGCTCTAGTCAAGCTCCCAAGAGCTGCATCAATCATTTGTTTTTTCTGAAGTTGCAGAGAATGACTTTTCTTAATGTTCCATTGAAGAACTAGTGGCTACTTTGGTTGATGAAAAGAATTTTTTATTTTTTCATTGAGTTGGATGGCAAATACTTCAACATTTCCCTTCTCTCATCCTTTCCCTTTCCTTCCAGTCTTGTTCTGGAGGTTGATAGATGAAACTTCAGCCTGATGAAAGCTCTGCTGTTTTACCTCTTGCAATACTTAGAAAAAGTCTTTACCATGGCAGCTCTTGTATCTCATTCGGTGTATGCAACTGGCTTGAAGAAATAAAGCTAAAGCTCCAGAAAACAGATTGTCCAAAAGCTTTTACTGTTTCTTTAAAAAAAGAATGTGATATGGGGAAATACATAAATAGTCCTCATGGAGTACGTGTAGAATCGCTGCATGATTGGAAACATGGCCTATAGCGCTCTTCTCCATAGAGCAATCAAGTTAAGGACAGGCTGATTTTCTTTTGCCTTACCTCTGCACTGGTTTGCAGCCCCTCTAATGGAATGAGAATTCCACATTTGCTGCTTTGGAGAATAATTGCGTGTAGCTAATTTTACAGAAAAAAAATTCTCTCTCCCTGTTGTCAAGGTGATTTTCCTTTTGAAGTTGTCACTTTGTTTAATGACCTCATTTTTTTAATATTAACATGCACAAACATGGGATATATCTTCTTTCCATGTCAGTCAGACAGTGTTCACTACTGCAACAGTCAATAGGACAAAGATCCTGATGGAGGAGGATGGAACAGGCATAGCGTGTGGCAGGCCAGGTCATGTTTGTAAACCCCGCTGGTCAAGAAATGCATGGCATTTTATCCCTACTTACCACTTTCCAAGTTTAAAGCAAGTTCTCATCCCATTGTCCCCTTTAAGTTTCTTATTAGCAATAACATGCATGCAATATTACAGCATATGTCCTTCTATATTAATAATAGTCACTGTATATCGATTTTGATCTGGATCTGCCAGCAGAGATTTCTGTGAAAGTAATTTTATTTCTATGTATCCATGTGTCTGAGAGGCAGCCTGTAGGACATCGAGAGGCGATTACAGTGGTTCTAAATTTAAAGTGGAGCTGCTGCAGTTGGGCAAAGAAATAATTTTTATCCTTCTCTGTTCTGTAGCATCCGGATGAGAAGAGGCTGGAGGGCCTCTCCAAGCAGCTGGACTGGGATGTACGCAGCATTCAACGTTGGTTTCGACAAAGACGCAACCAAGAAAAGCCCAGCACTCTTACGAAGTTCTGTGAGAGCATGTAAGGATGTGTGTTCTCTTCTTGAGTCTTGTCGAGGTTGTCTCCTCATGAGTTTTCCCCTTTATTCTTCACAGGTATTTTTGTAGATGGGTAGAAAGGGTTACATATTAGTAGAATATAAATTACTGAATTGGAAAACCAATCTCCTTTTTCCTGAAGGAGTCAGATTGTACTTTTTGTGTACTTTCAGTGATGAAAAGCTTTCAGAAATTAGTTGTTTGTGATTCTTTACTGTCAGGGTGCCAGCCTGATCCTTTGAGACAAATTGCTTGATGTTAGACTGGGAAGCTGTCTTTACAGCACAACCTTTAGCTATATAACCTGACAGAGATCTGAGACGGAGGAGTAAAAATAAAAGCCAAGTGGGTTGTTAAATGCTACCTTTGTTTTTTCTCAAGGCTTAACCCCTTTACTAGCCCATTTCCTTGGGTGCACTGAACTCTGAGAAGCTAAATACTCCTGCACTTTCTTTAGGAAGTTATTTTTCACCTGCCAGGGTTTACTTCTAAGGGATCTTTCTCAGCACCCAGCTGCTCTTCAAACTGGTTATCTACATAAAGGTAGTTTTTCTAGTTAGACTACGTTGGTTTTAGTATCTGAGTTACATTTCCATGCCAGCTGGATTTAACATATTAATACTTAACCTGCATTGAAAGAGCACAGAAAATTAAATTTACTTAAAATATTTACATGTTTTTCTTAAAGGAGGACTGATAGACATTGAATTCATAACAACACATAAAGAACAGCTCCAGTTTATTTGAAAGACTCATTAATTCCAAGGCTCAGCCCTCCAGAACTGCTGGATATTGTTTCTTTGATGTGGCAGGTCATGCATTTAAGGCAAATACTACATGCTCCAAATCAAGAGACTTGGCAAATATTGCTGAGGCCATAAACAAGTATTGGCTTTATTACACCCTGCTAGTCAAGTAGTTGTATAATTGCTTGCTTAAACTATAGTTACACTTTTTGTTAGCTGGTGAAAAGTGTTAGGTAGAAATGTTAGCAGGCATAGAGGAAGCCTATTTAAGTTAGAAAGGAAATCTTAGTTAATCTTATTTTCCAAGTTTTGGTGATTTTTTTTTATTCCTAACAACTCGTAAATACTTTCTTTTAAGAAATTTCAAGTAAAAAAATCACAAAAACACTGCAAACCAGCTAGAGAGGAGAGTGTGTGTGTGTAGATATATATGTAAAAAAAACAACTTATGTAATATACTGTTGTATCATTCATGAAGACTTCCTAAATATATTTCATACTTTGTCCTTTTGTAGGTTTCCTAAGTACTTTCCTTAAACTTTATTTTCCTGTAGATACATACAGGAAGGTTCATAATATGGTCCTTAATAGATCATGTATTAAGGCATTTTTTCTAAAGCCAAACCACAGATAAAATGTTACTTGAGTAACAACTGACACTTATTTTCAACTAAGGACTGAGTAGGAGAGTTATTGTTAAGCATATTGTCTCTAGCTCTGAGAATTATAGTCTTTTTTTTTTTAATTATAGAAGAGGAAACATAAATTGTCTAAAGATGATTGACCTTTATTAAGTAGAGGAATGTAACTGTCAGAATGTGCAAGTTGTTTCCTTGGTACAGCTAAAATCCACCCTACCTAATATTTAATAAAGCCAGACAGGTAAGGTTCTGGATAAACCTAGTCATCCTGTTGCCAGCAGCTGGTGGTCTTGGAGTTAATGATTTTTGAGATCAGAGAAGAATAACCTTTTTTCTACAAGGGTTGTAGCTGTTAATGTACATACTTGTCTGCTCAACTTGTTGGAAAGGCTGTGGAATCTTGGGAAAAAATGAAAACTGTATTGCTGTCACAGCTAGCATATTTGGACAGTATATTTGACTGCTTCTGTAACTCAGGTCAAAGATTTCACTCTCTCGCATTAGTGCCAGCGCGTCTGGGCTGACCTAGAGGTAGAAAAAACTTAAATGTACCATGAAATACAGGCACAAATAGTGAACTTATGGGTGCTGAGCTTGCTCCTTTGTGGCATACATAACAGAAAAAGCATGCAGATGAGAACTATGAATGCAAACTGGAAGGTAAGGTCAAGCTGTAATGAATGTCATTAACTTATGCTGACAGAATTAAGTGCCAGCTTTGTTTAGAGAGAGCCACTGGGCATTACTGAATATGTATACTTAATAGTAAGGATAATGCTTACCCAAAAAGAAGTCAGGTGGCATAAATAATAGCAAGTGGATAGTTTAGGATCTCTCTGATCGTGTTTGCAGAAGGTGCAGTGGGAGTTGCCTCTCCATCTCCATGTGTACATGCTGCTGTGAAAATGTGCTGTTACCCAGCCGACCACGTGTGCATTGCCCTGGTAGCATTTCCAATGGTGCAATGCGTGCCATCAGCCGTCTCATCACACATGCTGGATGGAGTTGTTGGCAGGTAGGCAGAATAGCATGAGGAAGCCAGGGATGCCCTTTTCCCCCCCCTCAGTATGGGTGTTAAATGGTTGTCTACTTAAATGTGTCCATCAGGGCACTAAGCATGGTGCTTCACTTCAGTATGTTTGGAGGAAAGAAATGCGTCTGTATGAGATCTGTAGCCTTTTCACAGCTATTGAATGAATCAGGGGTGGCTTTTTGGATGAAAAGTCTGTGTGTTGCAGCTGCTTTGGAGCTCTAAGCTGCATAAAGTATGTGTTCCCATGACCATCTTGGGAAGGGGAGTACTCCAAGTTTTCAGTAACTGGGGCACCAGTGGAGAGTTTCGTAGCCTCCAGTGGGGAATTTCATAGCCCTGACAGAGAATGAAATGTGCCCTTATGTAATAAGCAGGCACAGAGCAAGCAAAATGACAGTGATCCCCACCTACAGCTTCAACTGTTGAGCTGCTTTTGTCCTTCCAGAGAAGACTTCAGTTTTGCTGGCAACTGCATTGATTGACTATAACTTGGGAAGAAAAGTGACAGAACCCACAGCAAATGTGGAGCTGCTTAAAAAGAGCTCCAACTCTTTTTACATGGAGACGATTCAATTTACTACTAGAAAAAGTGTTCCCTGTGCCCAGAGTGGCTTTTCCATAATGCAAAGCAGAAGGCAGCTATGCCAGAAGGGCCGTAGGCTGTTTCTGCCTTATCTTTCTTGCAAAATAAGTAGTGTGGGTACTATCTGAGGTAGAGAAGCTTCGTTAGGACGAAGCTGAGATCGAAACTCAATGATAAACATACTTGGCTGGGATGAACGATACCCAAGATCCAGGCCCAAACAGACTAAACCATTACCTTAATCATTAGATTCTTCTTTTCGTGGACTTCTTGCTTTCTCTACCCCTTCCCTTCTTTTCCTCTTCAAGTAACTTCAGTTCTGACCCTAAACAGAGTGCAGAGAAACTACAAAACCTACATCTTTATTTATTTTCAAAATTGAATAATTCCTTTGCTGTCAGCCTTTGTTGGATGTCCTGGGCATTAGCAGATGTTTATATCAAGAAAAAGGCAGTAATGAAATCTCTAGACAATGTGAACGAAATCTATAGACACTGTGCCACAGCACTGTAGTGAAAATAAATTACTTTTCAGGGACCTTAACCAGCAATTACTCCATAGAGTTTGGTGTGTCAGTCTGAAAGAGAAAGCGCCATTTTGGTGAGACTAGATAATTTCACCAGGTGAAAGTATTAGTCAGAAAGACAGTAACAAATGAGATGCTGAGGATTATTTTACTAGGAAGTCAATGCACTGTTTCTCAAGGATTTGATGATTCTGACATGAAACTTGGAGTTAACAGCAGAGTGTTTGTAGTTGCTAGGAAAGGCATCCACCTAGTATAACCTCAGATTGTAATTTAAGGCACTTAGCCTACTATATTAGCTGCAGGGGAGGGTCTGTTCATGGCTTTTCTTTCTCTTGTGGGAATTTAGGCAGTTTTGCCCCTTTCCTCAACTTGAAAGATCCAGGGTGCATAAAGGAGAAGAAAAAGCAGTGAACTGACTGTGCAAAGTGGACTTTTCTACTGCCATGCATTTCTGTTGTCTTTTATTTGTTTCTTTCTGTCCCCGTGGCACAGCCTAACATCAAGGAAGGACAAACTTTCTCCTGAACAAAGGTAGGGTAAGAAAACACAGAAAGTGGATTACCTTGAATCTTTTCTGAGGTTCATGTGGTTTCTGTGTTATTCATGGAGAGTATATGCAGTACTTTACAAGGCTAAACGTTGTTTCTGCAGAGGACTATCAGTCTGTTTCTAGGCAGGTGATATAAATTGGATCAAATACTCTAATGACTCTGCTGAAGCATAGTTATAGCACAAAAATGTATTAAAAAAAAAAAAAAAAAGAAAAAAGGTGTCTGACCACAAATAAGTTCCCAAAAATGTCTTAAGGAAGAATGTTGCATCTGAATATAGTTTAATGTGAATTCCAGGCATGGAATAAGCTAGTGGGGAAAAGGGCTTCAAGGTATGCTGGGGATGGCTGTGAGGATATAACTCTTGGAATACCATGAATGGTGACTTTGCTGATCACCAGACTGAATATGCAGGGTCCAAGAATGTCTTTGTTAATGTCTCACGTGTCAGGAAGCCAATGCAGTAGTGATTCCCATCTCACTTCCAGTTTCTTCTCAGTTTCAGTGTATTGTGCTGCTGCTCACACTGCCTGTGCGTAGGTATATCTGTTTTTGTAAAAGACTAAATAGTATAGAAAGAGCAAGCATCCTGTCCTCCTCCCTTGTTGTCCACGGTGAAGGGAAAGAACCTGTGATGCTCTAAGTTATTAGCCTGGGACTTTGGAATGTCATCAGGCTCATGACTTGTCTGTCCTACAGCTATGTACATTTAAGCAAGCTGTTTATTAGAGACATCTAAATGGTTTCCAGGGAGTGGCTGGCAGAAGCATCTAGCCAAGAGTTAGAGTTTATGCAACAGTCTGCATGTGGAAACGTGCAGACTGAAGAGCCAAAGGTATTCCACCACCACCACACCCTCCCCCCCCAGCCTTATTCAACTCCAGAAGAAGCTTGGATACGCAAGTATCTGTAAGCGGGGTGTCTTTGGGTTTTGATGTAGTGTAGAGAAGAGTCGCTGTCTCATCTCCTAGCCAGAACATATTCTTTTTCCTAAGGAACTGAAACTGTGTTCATGCATGTTGCTTTTGGGGAGATTTTATCTATCTATAGCTGTATATATATATGTGTGTGTGTGTGTGAACATGTATGTGTATGGATAGAGACAGATATATGCAGAATTTTTTTTTTCACTTATCATGCACATTTGCATGAAAATTGTATGGACAGTTTGCAACTTCTTGGCCATATTGCTTTTCTCCACTAGCAGAGTAATTCTTTCCTACAAAATTGTACTGGAAAAATAACTATGCAAGGGAAAGAAATTGAGACACCTGCTAGGTTGTTGAAATTCTGAACTGTGCCGATACAAATCTTAACAAAACACATGAAAGAATTCATCAGTCTGTGCTTTGTGTGTAGCAGTAAAGCACTAGAAAATAAATAGGCACCAAAAAGCTTCTAACTCCGAATTTTTAATAGCCTCAGGCCCTCTTAAGTCAGCTTCTAAAACGCTGCTGAATACAATGATCTTTGAGATGCAAGCAAAAAATCTGTGGTAAGTGGTGTTATGGGTCCATTTAATACTGATTTGCGAATATAGGCTTTCAGCTGCCTCAGTGCTTCGTGCAGTAGAGGACGAACCAGTGTTTCACAACCTGAAAAGAAAACAAGGGGGTGGGTCTGTAAACCCATGCAATGTGCTCTGGGGCGAGTGTGATAGTTACTGTTCAACGGCCATAGAATTACCAAATCTCCTTCATTTTCCTCTGCTATTTTCCATGGGGCAGGAATGACTGTTCTTCCTCACTCTCCCAGGTATGAGGCATAGCTTCTCCCCTGCTGCTCTGGGCTGTTCACGAGATCTAAAACACTGGTAGCTCAGCCAGCTGCTTGGTGAAAGGGAGACTGCATCCTTAACTAGTGTGCTGATAAAAAGTTAGAGGTTTTCCTTGCTATTATAATTCTGGATTTTTTTTATTTATTTTTTTTTTAACTGGGCAGATACCTCGTTCTGCTGCTCCTTCTTCTCGTAACGTCCTGCAGTGGGCTGTGTCCTGCTGTGGGCTGCACCCGGGTGCTCCTGGGACAGGTGCTTCTGTGGAGAGATGGTCATAGGACAACAGTCTTGCCTGAAAGGGAAAGCATCAAGGAAAACCCAAAATTTTGGGAAGTCACTGTGAAATAGCAGCAAACTCTGCAATGAGGCATAGTACTGGAAGCCTCTAAGTAATTACTGTGATTTCTTTCTTCTGGAATACTTTGTAGTGAAACAGTTAATAGGACTGATAAATGTTTATACAGGTGAAAAAAGTGAGTAATTTGCGTATATTTCCTACTGATCCTTAACTTTACTTTTCGGTATTTTAGTTAGTTTTCTGTGGCCTTGAGTGAAATATTCATCGGTGCTTCACAGAAACTGTTAAGATACTGGAGCAGCTACTTTATATTTCTTAGTGGTGTCTGAAGAACACGGTGTGATATCATTGAGGAGTAGGACGTGTATATTTGTGTACACCTCTCTGTGTCTGGACGTAGATATTTTTTTCTCCCTGCTATGGCCTTAAACCAAAGGGAGTTGGGCAGGAATAATAAGAGGAGGAGTATTCCCTCAAGTACAGTAGCTGGGCTTGTAGCCAAGAGATTGCTTTGGCTCAGGTCAGGCAGCAAGGTGATTTCTCCAAAGCTGCTAACTCAAAACACCACCATGTTAAAACAGACCCGTAAAGGGAGAGCCGGGGAAGCTGTCAGCTGCCGTGATTGACCCAATTTCTCTGAGTGCCCGTGTCAAGCTGAGGAGTTGCCAAAGCTAACTACTTTTAGCCCATGGGAGCATCAAGTCAAGGCTAGACAGTGTGAACACGGATTTTTTTTCTTTAAATCCACTCAGCGAAGTGTAGCACTTTGCAAAATAAATTTTGAGGCATCCTACTTTACTTTGAAGAAATCTTTCAGTGTCACTGTTTGCTGCTGCTGTCTGTATGCTCCAGCTGTGCCAAGCTTATTATATCAGAATGAGAGAGGAGCAACTGCCACACGATCTGTCTTTGTAAAACAATGTACCCTTTCAAATTATCTGAGAAATTACTCTCACTTAGCATAGATCTTCGTGTCTGGCAGGATTTTTTGTTTTGAAACCAACAATTTTATTTTTATTTTTTATTATAACACACAGAGAGCCCCATCCACAGTTTTGATTTTTTTTTTCCATGTGACATCCTTAGCGGTTTTTACTAATTACACTTGGAAAACCAGAAAAAAGTTGGATCTAACAGCCTTCATCAGAAGTAAAGACTACTTCAGTGGTGTTTACTGAAGGTCTTTATTAATTACTTTATTTATTTATTTTTTCTTTACTGAATGTCATGTATATAAGTAATGTGTATCTCTCCATTTAAAAATACGGGAACTTCATGTCAATGAATCCTGATAGCAGTATGTCATAAAACTGCCAGTGAAAGTAAATTGGTGGCTCTTAAATAGCCATAAATTGCTTGTAAAGCATGAAAAATGTCCTTGTTTGGTTTGAGTTTTAAGCACTAGAAGAAGGGAGTCGTAAACCTGCTGTGTGATTTCTAAGGTAGAAATGCTAAAGAAAGAACAGCTAATAACAAAAATGGATTCTTAGTGTGATTACACTTGTGAGGTTCTATTCTCCTGTTTTATTATGTTATGTATTATGTTTATTATGTCTCTCTAAAAAGAGAGAAGATCTTAGCTCTCATTTACTTGAAACAAAATAATGTCCAAAAATGTCACCTTTGCCTTTAGGATGGAACTGAAGCTGGAAAATAAGGGTGTGCCTTCACTGTCACGCTCCATTTTGCCCCAGGCAGTCTCGTCTCCCCTGGGCTGCACTTCATGAATACTGATCTGTTACTGAACTCCCTTCTGTGGTCATGCTGCTACCTCTTGCCAAAAGGGAATGCAGGCGCTATTGAAAGGATAATTCATTGAAAAGATAATTCACTCCAGGGTTTCCTCCAGACAGATGATATGGATATAAAATTTGCCAAATCTGACTCTTCCAGCTGGGATAGTCTTGTTATTCAAGTGGGGCTAGTGCCTCTACATTGTGCCATAGGGCAAGCAGCACATACTTGGTGTCAGGGTATGAAAAACCGTTCTGGCATGGTGTATTTCAGAAATGCAGATCCTTCTTGCAGGGATGGAAGAAAAGATGGGGGAAGGTGGTAAATGACAAAATAGCCTGCGCAAACCCACAGAGCCTCATGGTGGTTTGATATTTCAAAGCTATATTTCATATGAATGTAAAGTAGATCCTAGGCATGTGCCATCCAGCGTTCCAGTCCTGAGCACTGTGGATATAAGCCCGTCCAAACTAGTTCATCTCTTGTAGCCTTGAACTCTGAAATGTCTGGGTAAGGATTCATACACCAGGTGATACAGGTTTAATGATGGTGTTAGTGTAAGGCAAGGGGGGCAATCGAAGGCTAGCTTCTACACTGCTCCGGGAGCTGTGTTTGAAGGGAAAAGAACTGCTACTAGTGAGACTTACGGAGCTGTAAGTTGCCTGTCACTATTTCCTATGCTGCTAGACTGGTGTGAGCAGAACAAACTGTTCCATTGCCATTTTTGATTAAAATTTCTATTAAATGTAATGTGGAAGTACGGTACTTTGCAGATGCATATAGCAGCACAGTGAATGTATGTGCTACAAGGATTGTGCAGGAGATCAGAGAGACAACTGAAAAAGAGAGAGTCATCTTAGTACAAGATAAAGGCATATGGAAATGATGACTTGTATAAAGAAAATAAGAGAGAGAGAACAGCAACTGCCTATCTCATTGTGTAAGAACCAGGAAGTGTTAAATGAAAAAGAAAATTGAATAGTGAAAACAGTTTTTCACACTCTGAGTAATTAAACAGGGTTTCATGTCGCTCTCATGGAATTCATTGCTCTCCTGAGGCAGTAATTTGTAATTAAATAGATTGTTTTATTTACTTGGGCAACCAGAGTGTTTGGTATTGTGCTGATAAATAGGCTGTATCCATAGTTTGCTTAAAAAAATGTTGTGAGGTTTAATCTTAAATCTTTAACTATAAAGTACCACATGTGCTGAAACGGGAGTACAGAGATAAGGGAAAGAAAGAGCCATGTGAGCAAATGGCATTTGTGGCATGAAGGGCGAAGCAGGGAGTAGAGGCTCAGGTGTTGGCAGAGTCATATTGTGAAACAGCTTGTCGAGGGATTTCAGTGAGTTGTGGAGGGAGTTGGAGTCTGCAAAATTGTTCCAGAACAGGGAAGATGTGACCTTCTCTGAGTGCAAGAAGAGTTTGTTATAGCTGCAGGTAGTAGGGAGGTTGAGATGAGTCATGGATGCCGAAAAGGAGAGTAATTGAATCTAGCAAATGGCAACTGAAGTGTAGAGTAGCAAAGACAGCCTGGCAATTGCTATCTATAGTAAGCATGTAAAATACAGTGATTTTATCACAGTACAGTTACATCTAGACTCTGGGATTGATACATTCAAGGACCTATTATTCTCTTAAGAGTATTATATCTAACAACATCACAGAAAAGGAAAAGAGATGTGCTTGAATGCAAGGCCTCAATAGAATGGAAAAGAGAATGAGGCATTTATACTGAGACTCATGTCAAGGAAACTAGTGCTGTGTTATAAGGCCTGAAATCATGTTTGAGTGTATAAAGCTAAGACAGAAATCCTGTTCCATTTTTACATCAGGGTGAGATGTTGCTCCTCCGGAGGAATACTCAATAGCTCTGTACACTGATGTTTCCTTTGTCTGATTCCAGTGTAGGCTGAGTTGAATTTCTGTTTCTCTCTGAGCCATGTGTGAAATCAGTGCGGGAGAGTATTGATGAAGCTTTTTATTTAGTGTAAATAATGCTTTTTCATATGATGCCATTCACAGATGGTTTAGTGATGGTTTCCCTGCTCCAAGAGAAAGAGGGTATAACAGTACTGTTTGCGTAGCGTTAGATATAATACAGTAATTTGTAGCCTGACTGTCTGGACATGTGAATAAGTTAATGACTGGCAAGCTGCTCTAATTTTGAAGTTGTGAGAACACAGTGCAGCCGCTGACAGCAACTTTAATTCTGCCCTAACACTCGCACATCCCTACTCTCCAAGGCACAGCTGTCTCAGCACTCACGTTTCAAATGCAGAGTCTGGGCAATCACGCCCCGCTGCTACGGCGTGGTTTGCTGGGGGTTTGTGCCTCCAGCTTTGCTTATCAGAGCATCTGTCCTAGGCTCTGGACTATTCACGTTTCTTCGGTAGCCAGGCTGGACAAGTAGTTTAATTATATACCCTTTTATGATTTTATTATGTGCTTTTTTGCTGTGGTGTACTTGCACAGGCTAGGTTAGACTGTAGTTCAGCAGCACAGGCTACGCTGCAGCTCTAGTAAGCAGTAAAGGCCACCTCCCTGACCTCTGCATCCTTGCCTTCCCGTTTGCTCTGCCCTGTATCAGACATCTGGCTGTACAGCTGTTTCTTAAAGCAGCACACTACACTTACTGGGGTTAAAGATCACTCTGCATAAAAACATAGGGTGGTTGTCAGTCAGATTTTCCTGTTGTGGTCACAAGGTGGTCACATAAGCATGCTGGAGTACTGTTGCTTGTGGTGGTGGTAAGTATGCATGCATCCGAGTAGCAGAAGGGAATCTGGAGGGGCATGGGCAGTACTTGTACCCAATTTGAAGGCTTAGGTTTTGGTGTGACAGAGGGAAGGAAGGGTGGAAATGGCTTCAGTCACCTGGCCCCTTCTGATGTGGCAGGCTGGGAGGACCTGGTTTGGTGGAGCAAGGCATGGTGTGCCCTGTGGTGCTCTAAGTGCATCTCTTCCTGCTGCCAGCTCTGTATGAGTGCTTAGATTTACACTGGCTGAAAGAATGAATGCTTTTGTGCTGAACAGCTGCTCGTATGGCTATGTTTACACTCTTTGTCTAGTTATTTCTCATTTTTGAGTAATAAACTACTGGATCTGGCTCTGCTCTTGTTGCCCTGCTATCCTGCTGCATTAGACAGCTGAACTGTGAACTGAGTAGACTTCTTGCAACTCTGTAGTATGCTGCTCAAGAGGCACTCGTTGGTTTGGGACTGGTATGAAACAGACACCAGAATCAGGCAAGGTTGGCAGTTTCCCTAGTGATTACTTTCCTGCCGTATCTGCCACATTCACGTGTGAATCTGATCTATGATCTCTATTTTTTCTTTTTAAACTGGGCCTCAGGATGTCTCTGTGCCCAAACATGGGACTGGGGGGAAATTAAAACATTGGTTAAGTGTCAGGAATTGCCAGCCCTCTTCCTATGCTGCTCTGCTGGAGCAGACAGGCCAAGATGCCACGTCCATGCCACGTCCTGACACTACGCTCACTGTATTTTTAGACAGTACTCTAAGCACTTTTCATTTTCAGTCTTATGAAATTTCCCTCTTCGCTCAAATTGGATTACTTTAAACTTTGAATTCTCTGCCCTTACTGCCTTCTGTGACACAGTTTTTAACACAATTAATAAATTTAAATTAACTCATATGCTTGTCCTGCGAAGACACCATCGCTTAACATTATCATTGCACGTTAAGCAAGGTTATAATAAATTAACTAGGTTTCTATTCTCTTGTGGTTTGTATGTGCTCATCATTATTTTATGCTATGGAAATTAAATAATTCTTCCCTAAGTTCTAATTAATGCTAGCAGTAGTTCAAAATACAATTGCAATGTAACAATTAAAGACACAAAGGAAAACTGCAAAGACTGCAGTAGCTGCTGCTTTCTTATGTTCCATACGCCTTGAATTGTCTAGCTCTTGGTTTTGGATTCTTTCATCAGCCTCGGCTTTAAATGAAGTTGCCAAACACTGCAGACAAGTGGCTTTAAAGTGGAGAAACATAGACGCAAGGCTGGGATTTTTCAGAATAGCCATAGGGGACGTACAGCCAAGAAAGCATGGGCTCAATCTGGAATGCTACAGACTTCAAGACTACTTTTGATGCTTAGTAGATGTGCTTCACAGGACTTAAAAACTGACTGTTTTTATGGTTTGGGGAGGATCTTTTGTGAATTCAGCACAGGGCTTTCTCCCAGTTTGTGTCTCTTGTTCTACTTGAAGCACTGAGTGGCGGCTTCACCATTTTTTAGTGTGTTTGTCTGTGATGCTGATCTCTCCTGAGTAGTACGTTTCAGGTACTGATATCGCTTGTTCTCCTGTTAATACTATTTTATTGCTGCCCAAATTTGGGGGCTTTTTATTTCTCTTAAATGAAACTTTCCAATAATAAAACCGTTCTTGCCCATGTAGAAGAGCAAACAGTGTAAAGTAGTTACTATCTATTAATAGTGAAGGTTGTGTTTACTTCTCAGATCTCTGCTGGTGCTTGTCAGTTCTTCATTTCATCTGTGATATTGGACTTAAAGTTGAGTGGAAGAGGGGAAAGACAGCAAAAACATTTCTCTTCCTCCCTTTCTCAACATGTTCTGCTCTTTTCATTGCTTTTATCCTGTAGGTTTGGTGTTTGCTTCCTTTATATGCCATAGTGGTTACTTGTGCAATTTTTGCCTTGTATTTTTTACCTCCTTTTTGCTTTGTATTTTCCTAGAAAATTCTCTTTTCTGTTTATAAGATGTTCATATTATTGCCAGTCCTAACTATGTTTTTGTTCAGCCTGTTAATGTATTTGCAGTATGAAAGCGACATGAGCAATGTTCACTTAGGCTGTAATAGCTTTATGAAATGCATTACAAACAAGTATTTATTAGTGAAGAGTTACTCTCAGATTCAGAATAAATTCTCCATTCTTATGTGGATGCAAATTTTGGGGTCTTTCTTAATTGATATCCAGATATCCACCAAGTTATACTCATATTTTCATTTAAGAAAGAAAGGCGAGCGTGAACAAAATGCTAATTTAAAGGATACCTTTCTTACTCCCATTTCTGCTGTCTTCAGAGTTGTTGGCACTGCATGTGTAGCACTAGCAAGTAGTGTTTGCCAGATTCACGCTGAGTCTGTACAGAATTGGTCCAACAGGAGCTTCCCAGAGGTTCCATTTGTAGCAGGTTGTTTTCTCCCACAGGAAACTGCAAGCCACGGACTCAGTAGTACGATACTTTTTTTATATCTTTCCCTGTTTCAGTCTCTACCAAAAGAAAGAAACTTGAGTATGACTCGCTCTCTTACAGTGGCAATTAACCCATATCAAATTACTCACTGGAGGGCAGTGGCAGTAAGGTTTTATTTTATACATGGCAATGAATGAATTGGCATGCAAGTCCTTACTCCTCTCTTCTCCCTCATATTGTTACACAATTTTATGTTACATTTTGATTACATTTCATTTTGTAGATACATGGACTGCGTGCATCTGTTCATGGAGACACAGAATTATGAGGAGAATTAGTTCCCATATTGCTTAATATTTTTACCTTCCAGGCATTTAACTACGTTGTTTTTGGTGTTAGTAAGTTGTTCAGTAGTGGACTTTCATGCTCTTTAGAGAAAGCTGAACTGAGTATTTTCTTCAGATGTAAATATTTTGTAAGCTAGTGTGGCAGCTTGTCATGTGCTGTTCTTATTTTTTTTTTCTATTTTTCTTCACCATTTTCTTTACTGAGAGCTGAAAGCTATAAACTATCCTGGGTCAAGACGATCCTTGCCTAATGCTGCATTTGTATGGCAGTCTATCAAAATGTTTTTATGGAAAGATTTCCCCTGTACCTATGTGGAAACAAATTTTTGATTGGCAGAATAGTTTTTGTGATATTTGGGCAAAACATCATATGTATATCCAGGGCAGCAAGGTAGGCACCATGGAGTATTGTTATGCTCAAAAGAGGCAAGTGGTGGCCTGTGGCTGACAGCTGTTGGCAGAGGCCTCAGCAAGAGCATGCACACAGTGCTGGAGAAGGTGAGAAACTTGCTAGTTCCCCTAATGCTTTTTGAGATGATGCTATGGTAGTTGTTAGCATGGCCATAGGCATGTGGTAGCGCAATGTTCAGTATAGCCTCTGTCCTCTCCTGCTTCCGAGCCTCACCAGGGTAGGCATCCATAGACCTGCTGTGGCAGAACACAGAACCCAAACTGCGATGGAGACCTTTCTGGTAACTTCATCTGTATGCTACAAATTTTGCAGTTCATGTACATCTGTGTAATTCTACCGATTTTGTTTTACTGATATCATTAGTGTGATGGGCCCTTCTGTTTGTATTGCCTGGTGACCAGCATTTGCCCATTCAGGGATGCTTGGTTTTTCACTTCCTTGATGTTCAAGAGACTGGCAGATGAAAAAAACCATGAGTATACGAGAGTTAAATTTTGTCATGGATTTCTTCAAAGGAGTCAAGTAAGGCATCAGCTCTTGTAGTCCTGCTTACTTGCAGGTTAAATCTCCTAAGATCAGGCCCTGAAACAGCCTGAAATTGTGACTATCAGACAGGAAATATTCAGTACAAGATGCTGGAGAAACTGTGCTTTGCAATATTTAATGTTGTCCCTTATGGTTACCTATTTAAATACTTGCAGGCTAATGAGTATAGTTCGGTCAAATAAAGCTTCTTGGTAAACTTTGGGTTCTGGCTTCTTTAGTTTTTTTCTTGCTGTTCTGATGACAGCACTTTCGCATGAAAAAGTAGTACAAAAATTTCCTGTCTGTGTTTTTTTTGTACTGTTTTGGAATACTGAAGGATAATATATTAAATCTTTAAAACCAAAGAACAACCCTCATTGTAACGAGCATCTAGTAGCAGTTTTTCTAAAGTTTCAGCAATGCAATGGATGATGACTGGGAAGTAGGGAAAGGGGAAGAACATAAATGACTAAGTAAACATACTTCTTCGGGATGCAAAAGGGAAAATAAAATGAAGGACAAGGCAAGG
Source organism: Rhinoptilus africanus (assembly GCA_013400135.1). Classification (NCBI taxonomy): domain Eukaryota; kingdom Metazoa; phylum Chordata; class Aves; order Charadriiformes; family Glareolidae; genus Rhinoptilus; species Rhinoptilus africanus. Next base: position 469,385 of record VXBO01007728.1, on the reverse strand, counting down.
TTTGAATTTACTGCTACGAACTCTGCTTCTCCTCTTATCTCAACGATGACAGCACTGCAACTTCTGCTTAGAAGATGGTGAGAAGGTGGAAGTACAGAATGTGAAGAAACAGCAAACCGTTCCCGGAAGACTGATCTATAACTGTAATATAAAGGGTGTGTGCTTGCTGTGCACAAACTCAGTGGGTGCTGCACAGACTGGAGTATGCTGCACAGCTGGGCAGTTTCTTCTGGGAAATGGAGAAACAACCCTGACACCTAGTCTGCTTCTGGAAAGATCAATACTCATAAGGGTTCAGCATCTGCTTTATCAGGATAGAAACAAATCTGAGGCAGATGACTTAATGCTGCAGGAAGGTAACGTTCTACATGAGGAAAAAATGGAAACAGCTAATACAAGTTGGTCTAAGAAGATAATTACTTGTCAGAAAAGTTGTCTTATGCATATATGTTGGCGATCATGGCTAGGACAACATTACTGGGTGAAAAGCAAATGCAATATGGAGGATTTTAAGTTTTTGTTCCTCTAGAACTGGAAAAGAGTGGGGCAGTGAGTGGCTGTTGTGATATCCACAGGGGAACTGAAAGGCCGTGTTTGGAAACACAGGTGACTTGTAAGATCACCAATAAGAAAGGAGACTAGAAGTCCAGGTTGGAAAGACTTTGGGTCAGTTTTTCTCTCCAAGACAGCTGTGTGTATTGGACATCACTCATGAAAAACCAGTTCTGTTGATCAGACCACAGGGGAGGGTGTCAGCAACATCTTGGTTTTCTGTGTGCTCTTCCCATGAGCTTTACAGACAGTAGTACCTCTTTGTAGGGCAAGATTTGGCAATGGTAATAGATCTCTGAGGTCTTATCAGAGCTTTATTTCATGTAGTCCTTGGAGCACTTGGAAGAGAACAGTTGCATAACCATTAAACATAAGCTATGTAACCTAGCAGGAATTACCAAAACACCTATTATATTATGCATCTTTTCTGGTCTAATTATATAAACATGCTTTATTATTTCTAAAACTGTGTCACTTCAAAATTTAGTACTTTGTTTCCTTTCCTTTTTCTGCTCTACTAGGTTTTGCTCTTAAGACTTTCAGAGCTGCATTTTGAGTGCATAGATTTAGAACAGGACTGGTCTCAAGTGGCACTGTAACATTAAATATTAAATAACTGATTCAAACTGCAGCCAAGGGGAAAATCGGATGACAGTCAAATCTTTAGCCAGAAAATTGAAGAGGAAAGCAATAAAGATTTTGTGATTTATCATACCTGCTATTTTGCACATCTTAATGAGCTGTGCTTATCTATCTCCTTCTTCAGATATCTTCTACTTAACCATAGTGGAGGAACTATTTACCATTTGTGTGGTTTTTCCAGTCTAATTCAACAGCAGTAGTATCATGACAAAAAGGGCAAGAAGATTGTTTCATTTATTTATTTTAATTAACACTCTAAAACCCACTTGCATCTGCCGGGCTTTGCAGAAATGCTGCAAATTATCATCACAGAAATACTGGGAGGCAGCAAATTGTAGCAGTGGGGCTACTACCATCAAACATACTGTCACACTTGCAGCTTTGCATGAAGCTAGTTATCAGTAATGAAGATAAGTAAAGATTTAGTGGAGGGTACAGACGGTTCAAAGCTGAGCTGCACTTCTGTCTGGTTTCTGAACCAATTGAAGGCATGCCATGGGGCTGTCCTGTGTGCTAATTGTGTGTCTAATCAGCTCTGTGTTTGGGTTTTCAGTGTATAGGTCTGTCATGATCCAAAACCATAAAGATGTAGGATCTAATAAAGCTTTTAGTTTATTTTAAAAGAGCTGTATTAGGTGAAGGAGATTGTGAGATTGGAATTTAGAGTAGAAATTCTTTAGTAATTGTCTCTGAAAATTTGCAAGTGAAAACTTACCGTCCATGTGTACCAGGCTGAATGCTGAGAGTGTGCTAGCTGGGCCATCAAGTTACCTTCACCCTGTCTTATTTTGAGTTCTGACTGGAAAAGAGTTGGAAGTCTGATTTTCTGAGTTCTTTAAAAAGCTTATGTCTCAAAAGAAGGTGTCAATTTGTTGCTTTATTCTTCTAGATAGTGACACAGGCTGTGAAGTACTAATAGTCATCCACCACAATTCCCTAACAATTCTGTGGAATAGCACTGCTCACTGCTGTGTGTGATCAGGGGAGGCAAACATCCAAACAGATTGTTCAGAGTGAAACACAGTAACACCTGAATTGTCATGTGCCTGATATAAAAATATACTTTTGTGCAACAAATACTGTAAGATCAACACTTTTAGTACAACACAAATGGTCTTAAGTTGGAATTTGTGAGACCATTAAAGGTGCTAGTAGTCCTCCTAGGCTTTGATTGGATGAAGCATTATTTTTCTGTGCTCTGTCTTGTATTTTTACATGGCTTGTTGCCTAACAAAATATTATCTTGGGGGGGGTTGGGGGGGGGGGGGTTTGTTTTAGGGGAGGTTTGTTGGTGTGTGTTATGGGGTTTTTTCTAATCTAAAATGGGAGCTATTATAGGTTGATAGACAATGTCACCAATATTCAGAAGCTGATCCAAAAGTTCAGGGTCCTTTGCTTTAGGAATCATCCTCTAAGTATCTCCTCTTTGACATAAACTTCTAGAAGGAATGCATTCCTGTGTCTATGTCAGGAGCAGCATTAATAGGATTAAATCCCCTTGAGTGAATTAGAAAGTTAAGGCTCTGGTACTGTGTTTGGGGGAGCAGAAAAATGCAATGTGAGGCTAAAGCATGGACTACTTTAAGTCACAGTGGGCACGTGAGGAACTTAGCAATGCTTCCTGCTTAAAAGAAATAAACATTCAGTGTTGTTTAAACTCAGCCTCAGAAATGCTCCTTTGAGCACTGTCTCAGCAAACATACTATTGCAGCAAAAATAGGTTTCAGACTCAAGTAATGATTGTGATAGCCCAGCGACATGCTGGCCCAGTTCAGTGAGACAGTAGGGGTTAAAATGAGTGGAGAACAAGCTATGTGATGGCAGTTCAAGCCTCCTCATCTTCTCCAGAACCAAGGCCTACACCTATGGAGTTTGTTAGGCTGGGTTTGGCCTTCAGCCCAAAGCTTGAGCTCAGAGGTCTGTCTGCCACTGCCAGAGCTTGAGCAGCAGGTAACTGAGAACAGCAAATCTGAAGTTTTACTCAAGTGAATTTACATGAGTAAAACTTCAGGAGTCTGCAGTTTTCAGAGCCAGAAAGCTGGTTTCTTCAACTGCAGGGAATGTGGTGAGCCCATGGCTAGTTGCTATCTATGAGGCTTAACAGTTCATGTTTACCTTAACTTTCTTTTTACATTAATGCTTTAAATAATGTAAATTAATTAAATGTAAATTAATTAAACATTAATTTCATTGCTAACTGTTTTTAACTGTGGCATTCTTATAGTGCTGATGGTAGCCCTGACTATAGCAAATAAGTGGCAAAAGCATCTTTGTGAATAACAGCTACAATTCTGGAAGCAAAATCCCATTTCTGTTTTGAATACTGTGCATGTGTTATGTTTCATCTTGTCAAAAGTTGCTTGGATAACTTTGGATCCTTGCACGCCGTTGCTGGGCGGCAGGCGCTGGTTTGGCATCGGAGCTGTAAGGGTGCTTACGGTGGGGAGGGTGTGCGCTGCCAGGGCAGTGCTGCACAGCCCGAGGCTCTGCAGCAGTGCCTGTGTTCACAGCCCGGCCAGCCGGTCTTCCTGCAAAAAAATGGAAGAAAGGGGAAACTGCAGGAGCAGAGAGGCCTTGTGCCTCTTCAGCCTTATTTTTGGGAAAAGAGGCACTTTTTCTGGGACAGCAGCCACACTGAGCTCACTGTGCTGGAGAGAAGGTCCATGGGGAGGACAACGTCTTTCTGACACAGAGCACAAATCTCATGTGGTGGACTCTGCAAAATATGTGTGTGTGTGTCTGTATGGGGTAGGGGCGTGCTTTGCTTGAACATTGCTTAAACACTTTGTTTTTATTAGCTGAAGTTTGATTTCGCATTTCAGAGCAGAAATTTTTGGGGAAATTTTAAGGACAAAATTCATCAGGGTGATGAAGGGAACATGGTTAGATACATGCATGAAATCAGTTAAATGCTTGCTCAAGCGCGTACTTAAATAGTTTTTGCTGAACTGGGCGTGATGGGGTATGCCAGATTAGTTGGCAGAGGCTCTCCAACTTTTCCATCTTCTTAGTGTTCTGTATCATGCTGAAGCATCTTTAAAATTTCATTAGCAGCTCAAAGTTAAAAGGGTTGAGGGATTAAGAAACTGTCTGTACTCTGGATCAGGAATGCACTTGCATGAGAGCAGTCAGATCTGTTGCTGCATCCTTGAGGGGCTCTAGAGCATTAATTTTAAGACTACATTAGAAAAAAATATTTTTTATTACTGAAGTGCCACTTTTAGCTTGACTCTTTGCTGCAGTGTGTCACATCCACATTTGAAACACAACAGCTAGTTTGGTAAGCACCAGCACAACCTGAAGGATTTGCCACAAGGGCCATATGTAAACAGGTTTGATCTCCCTCATCCTGGGATTGAGCAGACCAAACACAACTCTGGTTCAATCTGAAAGTCTTGTAGGCATGTTAGTGCAGGACTAAAGTGAACCTCATAGACCCTATTGCAAGCAGACAGATCAACTCTTCCAGAACACTTGTTCCTTGTGCGATTTCATCTGTGTTTGCTGGGTTTAAATTAACCTAAGAAGTCTTTTAAGCTGCACACTTCGTGTGTATGTGGGTCATTCAAATTTTGTGTCTCTGTACAACTGACTGGAGGAGCGTTTCAGGTCTAAGGGCCAGAGCAAATTCTCACAAGACAGAGCAGCTTCAGATGTCTTCATCTTTCAGTTAAATGTGAATTGTTATGGTGGTTGCTCACAACTGGGTGCTTCATCTGGTTGCCTCTGGTTTATTGCTTTAACAGGGCAGTGAGTATTGCTGGGGGGAAAGGGGAACAAAAGATCTTAGTACAGATCTTGCCTTGCTTTTCCTAGTCTGTTGGGCTTTGCTGCTGTTGTTTTAGAAGAGTTTGTTACTTTCCCTATTGTAGACAACCAGCTGTCATCCAAATGACAACTGACGTTCAGCATGAGGTGCTGATGCTTAAGAAGAACCTTGAGCAGGATATCAGAAAGGGTATTAAGAGGGTTTATGCCACTAGGCAGACATATTCCCTTCCCTGAGGTCTGTGACTATTCAGACTGTGCTGAGGCCAAGGGCTTTTCCCAACCATGAGAGATGGGACTATTACCAAGGACAAAGTAAAGACCCCTCTTAATCAACTACCACTTTATGGATTCGGTTGGGAATGACACTTGGCAACCTCACACTTAAGAAAGATATCCTTCTTTTCTATGATGTGCTGTGCAGAGAGAAAAAATATTTTGCCTAAGTTCCCAAAATACTAAGGTGGTTTGGACACTGGGCTGTACTGTGGGCAGACGTGATTCCTAATTGTAACTGTTTCCCTCCACTTGCATCTCTTCATCAATGGGCTGCAGTGAGACCCAAATACAGGGATAAAGAGGTATATACTGTAGATTGTGAATGATGCTTTTAGATGGATTTTTGAGTGAATAATGCAGCTTCACAACCTAGTTCCTGTCCCTTTCCTGCCTGTCCTTCCTCCCAAGTCATGGAGTATTATCTGCTACAAAAAACAGCTTCACAAGAAGATACAGTCCTACACAGGATGACTTTGTGGCTAACAAACTGTCGTGGTTTTGGCTGGATTGGCCAACCGAAACTACAGATGGCCCTCCCTCCCACTATCTCCTCAGAGAGGAGAGGAAGAGATAAGGAGATTTGAGAGTTTAGAAAAAGAACTAAGCTACTTCAATGAAAATAATAATAAATAAGGAAATAAGAAATAATAAGAAAATTTTAAAAAGTATACAATATATACAAAACTGTATCCAGCTCCCAGGATGACGATTGCGTCACCAGCAGACACAGGAAAAGTCCTAGACTCGAGTCAGCAACGAACAGGAGCTGAATTCTGGAACTAGAGTCAGGAGTGCTCAGATTGGGATCAACGGCAGACGAACAGACAGGGTCCTCCTCAGACATCGGCCATTGAAGAAAAAACGAGCCAGAGCAAGAGCAAGAGCTGGAGCAAGAGCAGACTTGCCAGAGCCCCTTTGATCCCTTAGTTTTTATACTAAGCATGATGCGGATGGGATGGAATACCCTGTTGGTCAGTTTTGGGTCACCTGTCCTGTCCACTGCTCCCTATAGGTGTGACCTCTCTGTGCCTCTTCACTTCCGACCCTCTAACGGGACAAACATCAAATTTAGCTGACCTTGGTTGTTCTAGCAATCAGTAGAAGCAAGAGCCTTAGTGCATACCAGTCCTTGGTATAATCAGGTCGTTTCACTTGGAGAGTGAACAGTTTCTGAACAATGGGCTGTTAATTTCAGACTTTAGTCAGTTAGAAGAGGCCCAGCTAAAAAGTAAAATTACAAAATCAGAAAATTGGTTCCATTTTACCTCAAACCAGGACACAAACCCATCAGGAGTATGTGAGAAATGTGTCAGAGGATAAAATTGAACCTAGGTTTTCCAAAGCCTGGCAGATGTTCTTACTGCTAGGCTACCAAGTTAAAAGGGTGGCTGGGGGGGAGTGAGGACTGTTCGTATGCCAATAAAGCGTCAACGGGGGTTTAGGTTACTACTCCCTGCAGCAAGGTGAATTGAGTGCTAATTCAATTCCCAGTGTGTTCAGTGATCTATGCGTGACCTTGTGCAAAGGATTATTGGTGTATTTACCATTAAATTTCTCATAGCACATAGCTGACAGGTACAGGTGCTAAGTTTAAAAAAAAAAAAAAAAGCTTCCTGCATATCACTGTCCTTGCTGTTCTTCAGTATGTGTGAACTGAAGGTTTCTACCAGCACAAGTAATGTTTTGCATTTGAGTGCTCTGTTTTTGACATATCTTGAGGAAACTGCAAGCATGAAAGCTGCGACCCATGTTGCTAGTGTGACCGAATCCTTGAAGGGATTGGTATTTGTATTATATCATTGAATATATTAATCTCTGCAGTGCCATGGAGGCTAAGACAGAGTTTCTGTTCAGCTGAAGTATCACACTTTAAGTCTCATCAATGTTCTTACACTCTCCTGTACTCAACATGTCAGAGGATTATTTATGTATGACACAACTTTCTTTCTAAGTCCTTGTAAAAGTAATTTTGAAGAGGAAGGTTTGGATTAACCTTCTTTTACATAGGAGCATTTTCAGTTTGGAAACCATTCCAGAAACGTCTGAACATGCTTCAATGTCTATTAACTGAAAGCTAATAGTTTTGCTAGTGCAGAGAAAGTTGTAAGTGCTGTAAAATATGTAGCTGAAGGTGATTCACACTGCACTATTGCCTCACACTAAGGAAGCTAAATCTCATCCTGTTATAAGTGTTATAAATAGTACCTTACTAGTGTTTATGTCAAGCATGTTTGTGTAGTCACTCCAACCCTTGGAAAAGAACCCAGGAATTCCTCTAGGAATTTACACTGTGTGAGCTTTTGATTTTATTTATTTCCTTATACTTCCATTGATGCTTCTCTTTCAAGCCAGAAGTGGGTCTGAAAGACTGGAAGATCCTCTGTATGTTTTCTTTTATTGGGGAAGGGAGAAAGTTGTAGAGGAGAGGATGATTTCATATTAAATCTCCCACTGACTTGTCTCTTATTTTCCATGGCATCTTGATCCTAGTTTCTAGTTTGCCTCTATCTGAAAAGAAAAACCAGAAGCCCAGCAATTATATCAGTTGTACTTGGGAAAATGTAGAATCATCTTTACCAAGGAAACTCTTTGGAAGTGTGTGTGAATTTTGGATATATATCTGTATCCAGCATACCTGTCTGACACAAACTGACCTCCTAAAACCAAGAGTGAAGTGCTGGAATCTGCTAAGCAAAATTCCAGCTCAATGTGGATGATGCTTTTTATTACTAAAGACCGTATGTGATGTGCAGCACTCGTCACCTGTTGAAGGCTTAGTAAAATTTCTCATCATCATTGCTCTGGTGTCCAATAACAAGTGAACTTCCCCGCAATAGGCATGTGAATTGTCTTCTGATCTCCACTGTTGTGATAGTTTTCATGAAACTTTTAAAAACTTAATTATCCTTGAAAATTTGTTTTTCATGTCATATTTAGGTGAAATTAGCCAGTATTTTCAGAGGCCTAATGGGAGGCCAGGAAAAGCAGGCAGATGAGCACAATGCTTGATAACAAAATTTGTAGAAAATCAGACTAAATTCTGATAATTTGACCAGGGTGTGGTGGTTTGGCAGTGCTATAAGAAATCATGTGTTGAACTGTTAAGTATGTAAACGTGATATCCTAGAGTTAATCTCTTGTACCTTTTGCAGGTGGAGATTTACATTTTACCTTTATATATTTACCTATGGAGTACGGTTCCTGAAAAAGGTAGGCTATTATATTATTATGCTTTCATAACACCTCACAGAATTTTTTGAAGTCTCATATAGGTATAAGACAAAGCACAGGAATAAAACTTATGTTCACAAAGAATAAAAATTAAAATTTAATTTGCCTTCATAAAATGAGTTGCTACTGGCATTGGTAAGGAATATAAGTTCTTATCAATATTTAATGGGGTAAAAAAAATAAATAAATTGATATAGCAGCATGTCTAGTTCACTTTATTACTTTTCATTGTAGGCATTAACCTGGCAGTAAGACTTACCAAAGTATTCATCTCAGTGTCTGCATCATCCTTATTTAAATGCCTCTGGCAGAAGTTGCTTTTTATTAACAAATAGAACCCATTGATGTTTTATAAAATGCTATTTTTGGCCCATTCTTTGTCTGATGTACTGTGGAAAAAACTTTCCATGGAGTTTCCCATCAATGCTGTGGTTTTGGTGAGTTAAGCAGAGAAAAGGTATTGATAGCTTCTAAATGCCCTGGTGTAGGTCTGTTGAACCTGCCATAGGCAGTAATACAGATTTATGGTGTAAATTGTTTTTACGATGTGACTAGTTCTCAGAGCTTGTGTTTTGTGCAAGTCAGGCCATATGTGTAATTCTGGGAGGTGAAATTAGTGGAATGTGCATTCATGTAATTGTATCTTCTTTGTTCTCATGAAAATTTGACACGAGAAAATGTATCCTAAATGTTTCTGGTGCTTTGCAAGTAAAAAAAGTGATTAAAAAAAAAAAATCCTCATAATTTTTGTGGTTGTAATTCTTGAGACTGTCCCAGTTGCCAAGGAACTTGGTGCCAGCAGGGCTGCTGATGTGCCTGTGCGGAGAGGGGACGTCAGAGATGTTCTCAGATATTTAGCAGTAGTCAGCACCAGAGGAAGTATGTATGCCAGTCCTCCAAACCGACCAGAGCAGCCTTTAATGTGCTCCCTCTCCCTACATCCCTGAACACTTATACTTTGTGCGTACTTCATCCATTAACAAGTTGTGTGGTCATGGTCTGAATACTCTGTTTTACGCCTTTGATCCTGTCCATGTCTGTGGCATGAAATATAAGACTAGTTTTAATAAGCAATTCTCACAACCTATAAAAGGTTACTTGGCCTGCAGGTGTGTAGGGATCATGACTGTGGGTTCATAGGATTTTGTAATGCGCAAGCACACAAGAGGCATTATCCTCTGAATTTCTCTACTTACAGATTACCACAAATGCCATAAAAATCACCATTACCAAGTACCACAAAATCACTATGAGAAAGCATACCTATGATTAATAAAGTGAATCTCAGCACAAAGACAGTGGTTGTTCTATGAAAAACTCTCAATACCAGCATTTGTAAAGACTAAGAAGAGTACAGTAAATGCGTGCTTCATTACAAGCCATCATGAGCTGTTTCTGAAGGCTGAGTTGACATGCAAAGTGCAGGATGTCTTCCTCCTAATTCAGCACATCACTGCAGTTTGAGGAGGGCTGGCTAACAGCGTGGTTGTTTGAACAATAAGTTTAATTGCTTGCTTAACAGGCTTAACAAGGGTCAGTTGTGTAATTTTGCTGTAATTTTATCTTCCAACACGTTTGATTTTTACAAAGAGAACTTGTTCATTGTGTAAATGAACAGGTAAAAATACATACAGTTATGTCTGTGTATCTTTAATTACTCATTTTCACAATGTCTGTCCTGTGGGGCGCCATTGCATCACAGCAACGTGTGCTCCATTGCTGGGAGAGGGTGAGAAAGAGTAAATATTACAGACGTTCCTGTTCTGAAGAACAGAATATGCCACCAGCATAGCACCACATTGGAAATACTCGTTTTGACTTTTAATTAACTAAGCTAATGCTTAGTTAATACATAACTTTGGATAGTTAGTGTCATGGATTCAGCTGGGATGGAGTTAACTTTCTTGGTAGCAGCTGATGTGGGGATGGTTAGCAGCTTTGTGTGTTGGATTTGGGATGAGAACAATGTTGATAGTGCACTGATGTTTTTGGTTGTTGCTAAGGAGTCAAGGCCTTTTCTGCTCGTCACATTGCCCTGCCAGCGAGTTGGCTGGGAGTGCACAAAGGGTTAGGGGACATGGCCAGGACAGCTGACCCCAACTGACCAAAGGACTATTCCATGCCATGTGACATCATGCTCAGCATGTAAAGATGGGGGAAAAAGAATGAAGGACATTCAGAGTTATGGCATTTGTCTTCCCAAGTAACCATTCCATGTGATGGAGTCCTGCCTTCCTGGGGATGGCTGAACACCTGTCTGCCAACGGGAAGGAGTGAATGAATTTCTTGCTTTGTTTTGCTTGTGTGCACAGATTTTGCTCTACCTATTAAGCTGACTTTATCTTAACCCATGAGTTTTTTCTTACTCTTCCGATTCCCACCCCCATCCCAACTGAGAGGAGTGAATGAGTAGCTACATGGTTCTGGTTGCTGGCTAGGGTTAAACCACAACAGTTGGATAAGACATTTTGATACAGCGTGTCTTTCAAACATCCAAATGTAATGAGAATATATTTTTAAAAGGGAAGCTGTGTTTTGGGCTTTTCAAATGAACAGACTCATACAAGGTTGGTTTGTCCATTTTTGGATAGTTAAGATCGCTGATTCAAGAAAGCTGTTTTGCTGTCTTGGATGAGATGGTCTTATGACTTTTACTCTCATGAGGTGCTCACTTTAGGAAAGTGAACTTCTACGCTGTTGTCCTTCCCACCCGACCTGACCCAGTCTCCTTGCGACCTGCCGCTCCTTTGCTTTGCTGTTGCTGACATGTTGGCTCTTTTTTTGTTCACATTTGACTCTCTTAAATGTTCCTTCCTTAGTTTGAGGGTGAAATTCATCTTCACCTGCAAGGCTGGCATGGAGCCCATCAATTACTTAAGCACCACTTTGAGCTACTTTTGAGATCTTTTGCTTTGTGCTGGCCCTTTGCCTAGAGATGAATTTCACCTTTTGGATTCTTTCTGAAAACGCCTTTCTCATAATGCCCACAGCACTACTCTGTCTTCTGCTATCACCTTCCCTATTTGCTGCATAAAGCACTGTTACTGCATCAATGCTGTATCAGCAGAAGGGTAGATGTCTGTGTTTCCGTGTGTCCCACCAAACCGCCTGAGGAAGATCTAACCAGGATACTCTGTCCAACCACCATTCTTGCAAAGAATGTCATTAGGTCTTTGGTGGCTTTGTAGAGCTGACAAGCTTATCTGGCTTTTCGGGAAGATGTGGCCAAGCATAAATAAGCAGTAATTAGTTAGCAGACTTAGTTCTGAAAGTGATACTGTCAGCGTGGCACAGGTGACAATGTTAGTTTATTTTTAGAATGGAAGTAACTAACTGCATTAAAGTTTTACATTTGTCTGGCTAGAGCATCTCGGAAGGAGAAAGAGACCCGGTGTTCCAGCTTTGCTTTTTGCTTCCCTACAGAAGCACAAGAAAACTAATAAAGCTGTCAATCGGAGCAATCTTAGCTCTCTCTAATAAGCCATGGCAAGCTTGTCTTTATCACTGCCCATTAATGCAGTTAATGGCTGATCCAGATAAAAGAAATTTCTGCACCCAATAAAGCAACCTGTAAGTCTTTGTAGAAACAACTGCACGTGGTAGGATGTATCAATTCTTTTGCCATGCTCTAATGGCAAAGTGTGTTGCTGGAAATTTAAAAACTTTCTTCTTACTGAAAGTTTTGTCTCTTTATCAAACTGTTCTCTTGGGTTTTGTTTTTTTCCAGTGACCAATATATGCTGTCAAGTCACAAATAAAGTAAAAAAGTCTTACTTTTGTTGAACAGTACTTTCCAAAAAATATTTCAATTCACAGGAAAAAATGCCTGACATAAAGCTTTGTCTTAAAATTTTACTCTGTAGCAACAGAACATACCAACCTATAAGTTTTAAATAAGTTTTTGTCATAGTGTTGTCGGTAGGACTGGTTTGATGAATAAAGTTCACCATTAACTCAGGAAAATCCTTTAGGCTGGGAAGGCAGAGGATTGGCAGTAGGGTGTCCTCCATGTGGCTGTTGTAGGCCGTGATGGTATCATATTCTTTTGCCATACAATGTCAGGTTCTGATGTTGTATATAATGGGCTTTAGCAATGTTAAATGCACAAAAACTTGAGCTTCCACCCTTCTCACTTCCTCTGTCCATACTGACATCTGCGTTCCACAGCCTCTGGATCATGCAACAGCCGCTTCACAGTGCTCTCCCCTACCTCCTGCCGCCTCCGCTGCTGAACGGTCAAGGCAGGGAACCTTTATGGAGTTCGCACTGGTTTTGTCCTCTGTGCCTCCTAACTCAAATGGGCATATGTTGTCAACTTTGCCTTTGTTGTAGTAACACGTTTGTCATGAAGTGGCATTGTATGAATGAACTGCTTTCTTATAACGTGTACAGTTAGTGACATATACCATCTCCAGCTGCTTTGATTGTTTCCCTTTTCCTGGGCCTAAAGAAACAGTAGAAGTGCAGCTTCTAGCATTGGTGTCTGCCGTCTTCAGTCAGGAGGTGAATTTGATTGCAGGGTGCAGCTGTGTACCTGGTACATCTTATAAACATTTCCAGGATTAAGGAAATACATGCCCCTTTCAAGACTTACAGCGAAGTGAGAGAATTAAGTCTTTGCTCAGAGAATGGACAAGGCAAGGCACTTACTTTCTTACTCACAAATAGAGCACACAGAGGAATAGCTCACAGCCTTCCAGATACTCAGCCAAATTATTGCATCACCTACAAACTATGTCTTAATATATATGCATAAGAGACCAACAAACTTCAGTAAAATTTTTACCATAGAAATATTAGTATTTAATTATCATATTAGACATTCATTCCTTCCCCAGCTCCTGCACCTTCAGCCTTTCTTTTTTTAACTCTCCTTTGCATCAAAATAAGTCAATGAATATTACGGAGCTGCAAGGTTTAATTTTTTTAGGTGTTTTGCTGTCATTGTCTCTAACTAGTGAAGTAATTAATGACATTTCAATGTCAAAGCATCTCAAGGATGAAACTGTTCCTTGGTGTTGTTCCCTTTTTTTAAACATTCCTTATAAAACTCTGCTGCTTCTCTGTCTTAATGCTTTCAGTGGTAGGTGCCTTATTTCTATTACCAAGGGGTGTAATAGGGGGATGAGACTTTCTGTTTCCCAAGTTCAACTGAAATGTATGTTTGTTTCTGTTCTTCCAAACCAGAAATTTTATTTTGATGAAAACGAACTGTTAACTTTCTAGGTAATGAGTATAAAGCAGACGCTGGGAGACTGATGGGTTTATCAGTCCACCCCAGTGCCCTGTAGCATTGTGTGTTTGAGGACACGTCCCGCCTCAGGAGCACACTCAGCTCCAGGCTGAACTCCTCTCTCCCGTAGGCTCCGTGGTGCAGGGTGCTTCACCCTTCTCTTCTGCATGGTGGCTAATGCACTGAGGGGGTGAAACAGGTCATCCTGACTAGGATTTCAAATCGCCTCTGTCATTTATGATATTTTATGAGAAAAGGGGATTGATGGAAATGTAGGTCAGAGTTCATTTCCCACCTCAAATATTACCATTTTCAGGGCAGATTTGGTGATTAATATCCTCCTATGTGAGGAAACAGACTGAGGTACCAACTTTCAAAGGAAAGGTGAAGCTTTCTTTCATTGCTTACTGACAACTCTGTTACTCACTGTTTTCCATAGCAGATTTAAATGATTTGGGGCTAAAGAGTGACTGGCCCACAAAATGCTTTCATGCAAAGCATTCACCTTCCCATCCACTTCTCGTTGCCCCCATCCTTGGCAAAATAACAAATGCTAGATGTGACCATCCCATTTTAGTCTTTCAGCTTCTGGAAGAGACGTTAGGTCAAGTCTTGCTACATTTTGGCAGTACGGACCGAAGCCGGTCCTTTCACCAAAGTGCTTCAGTGCTTCATTTGAAGTGAAGCCCAAATTAAAATAGCTTTGTCTTTCTTTTGGAACACCCACAGACTGTCCCCAGAGTAAATGTTCGCTTTAATTTTTTTTTTTAATTTGCCTATTTCACACTTTTCTTGTAATTTACATGTGTGAAACCAGTGTTTGCTTTTAGTTTTATTTTTTAACTCATTTCTTGTCTTTAAATTAAGTGGTGAAAAAGGTGATTTTATTTTGTTCCATGTGGTACTTAGATATATACATGCAAGATACAGAACCTAAATGCTTAGAGTAGGTGATCTTGAATGTAAATCTTACAAGTTCTGTAGTTACTCTTTTGTTAGGCTAGCAGTAATCAAGAGTAAAGGCAGCGAGAAGAAATTATCTAAAACAAAGCTAGCATTCTTGTGTGGGTGGTACCAGAGCCTTAGCAGTGCTGGAAAGATTTTCATCTTCATGGATAACGCATGATGAGATAGTGCTAATTACTGGCTTAGAAGACCCATGTCCATGTTGATCTGTAATGTAATGACACTGACTCCTACACAGAGGTATTTGGCCTCGTATGCCATCATCACTGTGACGTATGATTATGAAAATAGGATATGGCCCTAGGTCTTCCTAGGAGTTGGCATAATATTCTGCATATTCCTTTACCCTGGTAGTAAATACACTACAGCATTCTTTGTATCTTTATAAATCACTAAGATTTGAAGCGTAAAAGATAACTAACCAATTATATTTCCACTCTGATCACGTATATGTAAATTCTTCCCCTTCCTGACTGCAGCTGAGATTTTTCAGCATGTTGCTACCATTTGATTCATTTGCATGTCTACAAAACACTTCCTTGCAGAGCACCACATCAATATCGATGCCAACAATTTCCAGTGACGATAAACTGACTGCTTTACTTATCGCTAACATAGGAATAAGATAACACTTCTGTTTTCTTCAGTAATATTTGCAATTAAATCAATGGTGGCTTGGGTTATTAAGAGTTAATGGTCTGATTGTGATCCCATTAAATGGAAAAATTAGGATTAGCTTCAGTGATAAAGAAACAGAGCGAGGAATTCAGGATTGGCTTGTTACTTGCTTGCTGGTCCTTGATGCCAAGGAGTATCTGTATAATTCTGTAGAGTAAAAACTTCTACAAACATCTGGAAGTAAAGCTTCCAGGTGACATATGACTTTCCACATTCCATTTCCTTCCTTTAATTGCCCATGAGAATGACAAACACACAAAAGAGCATGAATTCCCTGCAGTAGAGTGTCTTGTGAAATCTATATTGAGACTTGGGATCCTGAAATTGCATGTATGTATCCTACTGGGAAAAGGACCATCTGCCTGGAAAAACAAGTAACTTTTGACTTGCTGTTTTAAAATTTTACTGTTAAAGTAAGGCTGATGATATGAGGACACTGTGTTTAAAAAATGCCAGGTGCAACAAGCTTCTGTACGTATGCAGCTGACTGAGGGGCATTTCTGCATCTCCCTTCCTAAGGAGACATCTTCCCAGAACAGAACTATCTGCCATGTAATTGCAGCAGCTAGTGGTGCAGGTAGATTGCAAAACAACAGAAAAGCCATAGTGAAGTGTAAACTTGACTCCACAAACTTACTCAAGTGATGTAAGTGTATGGAAGGCAGTTAGAAAAATAGTAAGGAGGAAAAAAACCACCAACAGACAGAGCTCCACTTGTGCTGTTATGGAGGTTCCTCTTTCTTGAAACTACAGGATGTTTCAAAAGAAGAAAATGAAGTGCTCATCCTCGTGTGCGTGCTAACTGCTAAGCTAGCTAATTACTGTGTGACAGCAGGAGATGCTCTGTTAGTGGAGTGCAGTTTCTATGTGCACTTAGAGAGAACCTGGCTTCCTAATGCTTTTTTGTGAGTGAGGGTGCTTCATTATGCTGATCAGTTGAGTTGGCATATTCTTTACCTCTTTTTGGAGCAAAATAGCAACAGCAATACATGCAAATGTTACAGCCCTGGGAGAGTAGTATAGCATTCGTAAATGCCATTGTGGATTGCTTATAGTCAAGAATTTTAGAGCCTAAAGTCAAACGACCTTCATTTGAAAACAAAAAAAAAAACCCCAAACTTGTCACTTCATGGTGTTGTTACTTGTTTTTGACATAGTTTCTGTATTACAGTTCACCTGTACCTCTTCATTATTGAGATTGTTAACCTTAGAGGAAGTAAATAATTGTTGATACGCACAGTAGCTTCATAGAATTGTTATATTTGGGTAAAGAGGCATCTCTGATGAAGACTGTGAGTTCATATCTCTGTAAGAAATAAGACTGGGACACAGGAACAATGGGATGTTTACCTGGAGCGGCGTCTCATTTGACATTCTGATTTTGGAATTTTTCTGTGGTTTATCTTTCTATCAGTTTTGCAGCTATTTTGGTATTAAACTATTTAATAGCTTCACTGTATGCTGTATCTTGCATCTATTCTATCGCTGATACATCACTGATACCATCAGTTTTCTTCAGAACAACCTGAGGTCTGTTGTGGATGTGATCATGTGTTCAGATATCATCAAATACATATCCATTTATTTTAGCTGTTAAATAATTTTGGAAACACTAGCATACACCTCCTCCTTAAAGGAAATGTGTGTCTCACTTTCTGGTCCCTAAGCAGATAAGTTGGTGATAGCTTATTTTAGGCAGCTTTAGGACCTAATGAAACACAACTGCTGTCACTCTGTTTGCTCAAGTTAGTCATGGTAAGACGTTTTGAAGGGCCTCCAAGAGGTGGTGAACTCTACTTTTGGCCAAAGTAATATTACAGCTGAGATGCTCCCAGAAGAGTGAGGAATTACTATTAGTGTAAAATCACTACAGCACTTCTGTCTGCATTTATACCATTTAATCTTCTTTCCTTTAACATGGAAACTTTTCTTAAAAGACAAATGGATGAAAACCACATACTGACAGTATTATCTCAAAGTTATCTCCAGTGTTGGAAGATCAAGGTTGAATTCACTCACTCCTGCTATTTTAAAGAGCAAGTATATGTTTTCTCTGTTATGAAAGACATATTTCACTGTGCTCTGTTCACCTGTTTCTTTCGCAGCCACATAGGGTCTTAGCAGGCTTGTGGGTTGATCAGTGTACATTATAAACGTTTACCTAAGCTGACTCAATAAAGCAGCTTAATTCAGTTGTAAATTATTTTGCCTAATAAACAAGGAATATTCTAATTTTGTGGCTGTATGTGAGGTTTTTTTGACACTGATGCTATTATTTCTTTGTTCTTGTTTTAGGAGCTAAGTTGTATCTCCATGGAGCAATAGAGAGGGTACAGGTTTCATTGTTTACTTGTTTGTTTCTCTCTATTCCTGACCTAGTTTGTGTAGCCTTGCAAAGAATGACCTAACTTTGGAAAGTCCAATGTGAGTGAGATCATTGGTAGTTTTCTACCTGCTGTACAGCATTTGTTTTCTGGCTTCTCTATCTCAAGTCTGGCCATGGAAATCTCATGGAGTATCTGCAGATGAGTAGCTGGGAGAAGGTACAGCTTCATCCTTGTGGTTCTCTTGGAAAGGCTGGTTTTTCATAGTGGGCCATTTTCCCCATGATCGGTTCTTCTGTTTGTGCAGCCCAGAGCTTGTTGGCACTGTGAGTGGCTGGACCATTCTGGGGAGAAGCTGAATTTTATATAATTCTGTATAATCTTTCCTTTCCTATACACTCCTCAGCTACTTTTTCTATTTTTATCATTTTAGTGTGGGTGGTGTGTTTGGGTTTTTTGTGGGTTTTTCTGTTGTGTTTTTTTTTTTTTTTTTTTTTTTTATCTTATTTTTTTTTTTTTTCAGATCACTGCATTGCTTCTCCTCACTTCTTAAACTGACTGTATTTTTTCGGGGAGTGGATTTGGGAATCCTGTAAGTTTGCAGACTTGTTGTGCTCCTCTGGACTACAGAAGGGCTGCCTTGTTTCATTCTTCTCTTGTTGCCATCTTTTTACCGTGATCGTTTTATCCAGTATCAACATGTTTTCTCAAAGAAACAGATAGCAATGACCTTGATTTAGTTCTCAGAGTCAGTCATGGTTCAGCAGACATGCATCAGGGTTTTTAACATTTCTGCAGGTTATTTGTTCCTGTCAGTTATGTAAAATATGAAGAGAATAAATAAGGAATTTTATCTTTGTATGTTGCAATTTCCAAAGTGCTCGTGCGAATGGGGTGCTCTGTCTTTCTTACTTGATACCATGCCCTGTCATCTGGCAGTTCAGTAAGACAGAGGACAACTGTGATTGTGATTGATCAGCTCTGGAGGTGCTGGGGAAGCAAGCCAGGGTGCAGCTGCTTTGGACCCAACTGGTCTTTCTCTGTTGTCCAGTGACTCTTCACTGTAGTCACACTACAAGAGATAGTCATGGTAGCCTTTTCAAAAGCCTCTTGCTGGTTGCGATGTTTTACTGAACTGTGATTTTTTTAAGAATGCTTTTGCAGTGATCCCGCCAGTTTCATGAGAGCAGCTCTGTTGTAGCAAAGGTGACTGCATCTGCAAAGAGCTGTTCAGATGTTCATGTGGAGCGTGATCGTGAATGCTTTTCTTTCCCTAATGCCACTGATTCTGTATAAATATTGTTGAAAAGGATTTTTTCTAGCTTGATGACAAGTTTCAAAGTTGACATTTTAACTGCTTTACTTGGGAAGCTGTGCCGTATTTGTGGTTACTGTGTACTGCAAGGTCTGCAGTAGAATGAAGCTGCTTAATAGAGAAGATCCCTGACTGTGCTTTCAGACAAGCTTATGTTACTCCTTTGGTTGGCGTTGGATTGAGAAGTGAAGAAATAAATGGGAAACGTTTTTGAAAATTACCCTGTTTGAAATGAAATCTGCAATCACTGGGCTGTAAATGTTCTGCTCTGGGGCTCATGCATTGTTGCAAATTAGGTTCCACGTAAATAAATACAAGTATATATTCTTATAGCATATAAAAGAATAGCCAACCAGTATGTAGTGCTGGTACTGTGCTTTCAAAAAGCCCCGTGTTTTACAAGTATGATAACTCAGAAACGTCCTCTTGAATAAAAGCCCTTGGGCTTTGAGATCACTCTCGCAGGATTCGTGAATAAGGTCTTCCCTCTGCTCCAGCAGGACCAATCCCTTGCTACTGATTCATGAGCAATGCGTAGTTTCTGAAACCAACAGATATGGAGGTGTCAAGTGTATTTACTTGGACTTGACTTTACTTCTGGATTTTCATTTGGCTCAAGATAGTGAAATTGCTGTTTCATAATTTCAAAACAAATGTGGTTTTAGTTAGAATACAAATGATATTGTTCTGGAGGAAATAACAAAGAAGTTTCAATGCAGAAATTAATAGTTTCAAATTCTTCACACAAGTCTCCTGCCAGTGCATGGAGAACATCCTTCATGAGGACTCTTGACAACTACTTCATTAGAAATAAAGAATAATTTTTTTTTTTTCAATATTATATGGCAATTATAAGAGGACATCACTCATGCTTAAAGTACTGATAACTCCTCTCCCTGCTGGAAGCTCTCCTACAGCAAAGGTCACCTGTAATAGCAGACTTCCCCAAGGCAGCAGTTGGTAGCTGTGTCTTTTTTAACTTTTTAGATTAAAGCTACTATAAAAATTCATCATAGATAGGAATCCATTTTGATAGATTTAAACTGTATTTTAAAAATGTACTGCAAAACACTAGCAGCTGCCAAACTGAAAAATAAATTGCTGTATTGAAAATGTCCAATGCCCTTGACAGTTTTCGGTCTTTCTATCACTAGGACATACTTGATTCTGTTGTAAAAGTTTCTCAGCTATTGAAAAGCTATTTGCAGAACTCATTGGATGTTACTTATGTCATTTGGAGCAGAAAAAAATGATCTACATAAGAATGGTCAGTATTTCATTTATGATTTCCATCTCCTCTTGCTGTACCTGCTGCATCTACTTTTTCATGAAAATGATGCGTCTGGCTATTTTGCGGAACAGAGTAATACAAGAAACACAGCATCTTGGAAATATTCACACCATTGTTTGGAATACATCTGACCATCTGATTCTTCAAATGAGTCTACTTAAACTAGGCTAAAGTTTTCTGGTTTTAACACTGAGATACCAAAGCATGAGTTTGTGAAATATCTACCACCTTGATTTAAACGAGAGCTGACTTTAGAAAACAACCATGTGGCAAGAGCTAGAAGCAGGAGGTTTGCCTCCAGGACCCTTGCTGCTGCCCTCTGGATCCTTCATTCTGGAATTATTTGAAGCAGGCATTCAGTTGGGCACTTGTAGTCTGTTGTGATATTTCCTTCCTGTGTTATACCTGAAAGGTTGTCATATTACTTATTACTGAAACCTTGTAATTACTTTTGTTCAGTGGGCTTATCTGCTCGATACTGGATAAATACTCTCATTTAGATGAAGAATGTCAGAGGCCACTCTGGAGACCTTTTAACACAATGCTGATATTTGATATTTTGCTGTGCTATTAGCAGAGGGATAATGTGACACGTATGCCACTCAGGGAGGAAATGAAGCCTGCCTTTGGCAGATTGTACTTGCAGTAAAATTGATTTTTCTTGATTACTTTTTTTTTTTAATATAAAACCAAATTGCTGAGTATCTGTAAGTGCTGAAAATTGTTAAGCTAAAATAATTTTGAATGTTAAAATCCAATCATACTCTTATTCCCTTCTGTGAAAATAGGACTGGACATTAGGTGCTAAATAAAACAATTTCTAATTCACTGTGCAGGCAGGAAAGGACACTTGTGCCAGAATTTCCTGAAGGATGCTGTTGTGAAAAAGGGGAAATCCATATTACATTTTTAAATAAGCATGAGTGGAAAAGGTTTCCAGTAAGACCAAAGTTAGATCCCATCTAATGGAAAAGGAATTTGTTTCAGATATCTCTTCCAAAGGGCATAAAAATTGTTGAGGGTATTTAGGAGAGATTAATAGAGCGCTTTGGATGTCTGAGATATAAATCGTGAATCATGCTGTTAGAAAGATCAAAGTCAGTGGAGAAACTTAATTTTAAATTACTCCAACAATTCAGTGTACATCAACAAGTAAAATAAATGCATTTTGGACAATGAGGATTTGTAAGAGAAGGCCAGTCAGCATAGAAAGTAATTGATTGTGTGTTTGAAGTTAATAACTGAATCAGGCAAAAGTGGACAAAGCCAAGCCAGTGGGCAGAATTTATTTGTGGCTGAAAGGAAACAGAAGGTTTATGAAAGAAACAAGCAAAAGGGAGAATATAAATGATATTCCTAATTCAGTAATACGACGCTGATGGCAACAGGACATTCAAATGCAGACAATGGGGACAAATTTGGCATAAGCATGGGAAGGAAAAGCAACACGCTAATTTAAAAATATATCTAGAATTGAATTTTACTTTATCTGCTTGGAATCTACCTGGGGGATAACATCTGAGTAATAAATAAATGCTCTGTAATCAGCAATTTTGAGAGTTAAGCTGGTACTGAGTCATAAACAGCGTCTTTATTACTCGTGTATTAGACTGTTCTGGCCAGTGAAAGAGGGGCTGAGAGACCTTGTGTCCCTCTGTGAACCGGTTGCCAATTTTAACTTCAGCCCAGTATTCATCTTCTTGGCAGCCCAGCTTTCTGAAAGGTGCAAATTTTTCAGTGGCTTATATATAAAAATAGCAGATCTAGAGGAAATACTTCCCAAAGTGTTTTATGTGGGCAATTTTATGATAAAAATAAATAAAAATAGCTTTAATTCATCTGGAAACTAAGGTGGCCATTTCATACCTGTAGCAAAGTATTTAGCACAGCTCTCCTATTGCTAGGAGCTTTTCATGTTTTGCTATTCAGATGAATGAAGCAGTCCTAATTTCCACAGCTAATTAAACCTGAGCAAAGAGTACTCATTTGGATATAAGAGCAGGTTATTCATAATCTGACTGGTGCTGTAAATTGCCATTATTCAGTTAAACTCACTATTGAGTAAGCGACTTGGGCAGGATAGCTCTGTCCTCATTTAAGCTAGTATAACCCTTAGAATGATACCTATTTTTACATTATAAGGGCTTCGAGCTATAAAACTGCTTCGTTTTACGCTTAAAGTGTCAGGGAAAAGGAGCTTGCCAGTTAAATAAATATATAATTGGTGAGCTTTTTCTTTTTTTTTTCCCCCCTCATATTATATTCCCTTCCAGTGTTACCTCATTACACCTCTCAGAGCTTTCTCATTTCTCCTGCTTATTCATGGTCTTGGCTACTGGCTATTGAACAATGACAGAAGCCAGAATAAGGAAATACTGATTTAAATTCAAATCTAATTCAGAGCTTTGCTTCTGATTTTTAACTGCTATTATCTCACATGTGACTTAAGGAGTTTCACCAGGTTTTTTTAGAGTTTTTTGGTTGTTTTCCCCTCCTGTCCCCAGGATTTGTAGACTCAAGAAACTGAGGGAGAGCAAATTCTCTCCTCTTGCTCAGTTACTCTAGGTTTTTGCTGTGCCCAAAATCACTGTTTATGGTTTTCTACTGAAACTTTATACAAATTTATCAGTTATAAAACATAAACATAATTCCTCTGTTGTCATCTCTACCAGCCATTCTTATTGCTAGTTGTTTTAACAGATCAATTACCGGAAAACACCAAATTATTTCTCAATAGATCCACCAGGAGAATGACAAATGGAAACAACAAAAGGTTTGTTTCTGTGCACTTCCTCAGCTGGAGGGGAAGATGAAAAACAAAGAGGAAATGGATGTAAAATGTAATGTAGGCTTAGACATTTTTAAAGGTTTAGGGAATTATTTTGGCTGTCTTCCTTTGCTCTAGTGAAGTAACTGTTATCATGGCCACTGATTCAGAACTGAGCAGGAAATAATGTCTTGCAATCTGTGTTTTCATATTAAAATGAATTAACATTACACACACACACACACACCCCCCACCCCTTCATTCTGTTAGAGGAAAATACGATATGAGAGAGATTTTCTCACTGGGCTTTTTCCAGGCAGTACTTAGTACTTGTGGTACCAAGAAGTAGCCCAGTAGTAACGACACCTGCAGCCCCGTGGGTGAATTGCCCTGGTGTGGTGTATATGCATTAACCTCAGAAAAATGCAACGGTTGCAGGAGTAGGAGGGGAATAGCCTGATTTAGTCTGTCCTTACTCGTTGTTACGATTATGCCTCGTTTTAGCTGTCCTCAGTGACTGAAGTGCTTAGAAAAGCATCCCTATCTTGTGACCATCACACTGGTGTGGATGGAGATGGGGTGCTTTTGGCCCACCTGTTCCAGCAACCTGACTGGAAGGAGCTATGCTCCCTCAGTCATCAGGTGGGACTTGGTGGTGTCTCTGTGTTTAGAAGCAGTCAGAGGTTTTGAAACCTCTGTCAAGGTTTTAGTGGCACCACTGAGTGAGGAGTTCACTGCTGAAAGGCTTCCTCAGCAACTGCCCATAATGGTACTGTGTGATTCAAATACACTCTTGCCTCTCTGGGGATAAATCTTGTCCCCGTGAACTAGAGAAGTCCTGTATTTCCTGTTAGAAGTTCTACAGTTGTAATAACTTTCTAATTTTCAACTGTCAGGGATGATTTTGAGATGTTGCTGCAACTTGCCTATACAAAGGTACAGCAAAACACAGCAGTTGGAGGAGTGGAATGTGGAGGGGGCTTTTGTTTGGTTTTCTCTATGCAACTTTTTTCCAGTAGGCAGTGTAGGTTCATAAGTACTACAGTCTTAAACATCTGGGTTTGTGCCTGAATTTGTACCTTGGTGCTCACTTAGTAGGGAGTTGCTGTTTTGTTATTATTAAAAATTGACTCAGTCTCCCTTTGTGCGCTGCATGCAGTGATGGAGCATGTTCTATGTCAGTGAAGCAAACCCTTACAACACATGGTGAATCCTGCAAAGGAAAGCAACTCCCAGTTTCCAAAAGTCGGCATCAGGAGTACAACGAAGGATGTGGGAAACACTTCCCATCAGCACACAGCGTGGAAGTCAGTGGCTAGCCAAAGTTAGACAGATGCATTCTTCCGGCAGAGCAGCCACAGATAGGAGCTATAATTAGAGAAAGTACATAAGTAATGATGAGTTTAATTATTAACCACTTTCCTTTATGCCTTTGAGTAATGGCAGCATCAGAGCAGAATGCTGGAAACCCTGGAGCTTTGCTGAAGCTGCATCCTGTAGGAAAATGAGGAGTACTCTGAAATCACACAGCTCTGCAATGATCTACCAGGGATGAACTGCTTATTTGTCTTTTTAATAATTTGCTCATGGGATTTTTGCTGCTCTCTTAAAGGTATAATTTTATACAGGTCACCCTCCTACCAAAGTATGGTTTACCAAGTGTAAACCTCAGCTGTTGCTTTTACACACTAATATGTAGGATCATAGCATAGTTTGGGTTGGAAGGGACCTTTAGTGGTCATCAAGTCTAACCACCCCTGCAATGAGCATGGTCATCTTCAACTAGATCAGGTTGCTCAGAGCCCCGTCCAACTTGATCTTGGATGTTTCCAGGGATATGGAGCATCTGCCACCTCTCTGGGCAACCTGTTCCAGTGTTTCACCACCCTCACTGTAAAAAATTTCTTCCTTATATCTAGTCTGAATCTACCCTGTTTTAGTTTAAAACCATTACCCCTTGTGCTATTGCAATAGGCCCTGCTAAAAAGTATGTCCCCATCTTTCTTTAACCTCCCTTTGCATATTGAAAGGCCTCACTGAGGTCTCCCTGGAGCTTTCTCTTCTCCAGGCTGAGCAACCCCAACTCTCTCAGCCTGTCCTCACAGGAGAGGTGCTCCAGCCCTCTGAGTATTTTTGTGGCCCTCCTCTAGACCCAGTCCAACAGGTCCATGTCTTTCCTGTGTTGAAGGCTCTAGAGAACTGGATACAGTACTCCAGGTGAGGTCTCACCAGAGCGGAGTAAAGGGGCAGAATCACCTCCCTTGACCTGCTGGCCATGCTGCTTTTGATACAGCCCAGGATATGGTTGGCCTTCTGGGCCATAAGTGCACACTGTCGGCTCATGTCCAGCTTTTTGTCCACCAGTACCCCCAAGTCCTTCTAGGCAGGGATGCTCTCAGTCCCTTCATCTCCCAGCCTATGTTGATACCAGGGGTTGCCCTGACCCAGGTGCAGGACCCTGTACTTGGCATTGAGAACCTCATGAGGTTCACACAGGCCCACTTCTTGAGCTTGTCCAGGTCCCTCTGGATGGCATCCCATCCCTCAGGCATGTCAACTGCACTATTCAGCTTGGTGTCCTCCCCAGACTTGCTGAGGGTGCACTCGATCTCAATGTCTGTGTCATTGATGAAGATATTAAATGGTGCTGGTCCCAGTACGGATCCCTGAGAGACATCACTTGTCACCAGTCTCCACCTGGACATTGAGCTGTTGAACACTAGCCTCTGGATGTGAGCATCTGACCAATTCCTCACCCACCAAAGAGACCCCCCATCAAATCCATCTCTCTCCAGTTCAGAAAGAAGGATGTCATGAGGGATTGTGTCAAAAACCTTGCAGAAGTCCAGGTAGAAAACATCCATAGCTCTTCCCTCATCCACTGATGCAGTAACTCCATAGTAGAAAGCCACTGCGTAAGTCAGGCAGCACTTGCCATGGTGGAGCCCTGCTGGCTGTTTCAAATCACCTCCCTGTCTTCCATGTGCCTTAGTACAGCTTCCAGGAGGATCTGTTCCATGACCTTCCCAGGCACAGAGGGTGAGGCTGACCGGTCAGTAGTTCCCAGGGTCCTCCTTTCTACCCTTTTTAAAAATGGGTGCAATGTTTCCCTTTTTCCAGTCACCAGGGACTTCACCTGACAGCTGTGACTTTTCAAATATCATGGAGAGTCGCTTGGCAACTACATCAGTGAATTCCCTCAGGACTCTGGGATGCATCTCGTCAGGTCTCATAGACTTCTGTATGTTCATCTTCCTCAGGTGGTGACGAACCTGATCTTCTCTTACAGTGGGAGGGACTTTTCTCCCCCAGTCCCTGCCTTGTGGTCCATCCCCTTGAGAGATGTGGGGAGAGAGGTTGCCAGTGAAGACTGAGGCAAAAAAGTAGTTGAGTGCCTCAGCCTTCTCGTTGTCTGTTACCAGTTTGCCAGTCTTGCTCATCAGCAGTTATGCTTTCTTTAACCTTCCTTTTCTGGTTTACATACCTGTAAAAGCCCTTCTTGTTATTCTTTGCATCCCTGCCAAGTTCAGCTCCAGCTGCATTTTGGACCTCCTGACTCCATCCCTACACAACCAGGCAGCATCCCTTCACTCTTCCCAGGATACCTGTCCCTGCTTCCACTGCCTGCGCATCCCTTTCTTGCCCTTTAGTTTGACCAGCAGGTCTCAACTGAGCCATGCTGGTCTCTTGCCCTCCTTTCCTGATTTCTTACACCAGGGGATCAAGAGCTCTCGTGCTCTGTGGGAAGTATCCTGAAAGATCTGCCAGCTCTGTTCTGCTGCCTTGCCCCTGAGGGAAGTTTCCCAGGGGGTCCTATTGACTAATTCCCTGAAGAGCTGGAAGTTTGCTTTCATAAAATTCAGGGTCCTAACTTTTCTCTTTGTCTGACCCCTATCCCTCAGGACTGCAAACTGTACCAGTGCCTGATCTCTGCAGCCTGAGCTGCTTCCAATCTTGACCTCACTGATTAGCTCACTTGCGTTGGTGACCAACAGGTTCAGTATTGCATCCCCTCTGATAGGGCTGTCTATTATCCGCCTTAAGAAGTTATCTTTGATGCATTCCAGGAGTCTGCTGGATTGTCTACAGCTTGCTGTGCTACTTTTCTAGCAGATGGCGGAGTGAGTGAAGTCCCCCGGCAGGACGAGAGCCTGTGAGCACGATGCCTCCTGGAGCTGAAGTAAGAAGGCTTCGTCAGTAGGTTCCCCTGGATCAGGCGGCCTATAGTAGACACCAACCACATGATTCCCTTTGTTGCCTTGGTCTCTTATTCTTACCCATAAGCTTTCAACTTGCTTGTGACTATTCTTCAGAGACAGCTCTTCACTCTCTATCCATTTTTTGGTGTACAGAGGCCTCCGCCCCTCCTTCCTCACCTGTCCCTTCTGAACAGCCTGTGGCTGTGGATAGCTGCACTCCAGTCATGGGATTTGTCCTATCAGATTTCAGCAATGGTAACTAGGTTGTAGCTTTCGAGCAGCACAGTGGCTTCCAACTCCTCCTGTTTGTTGCCCATGCTGAATGCACTGGTCTGCATTCCAGACCTATGGTTATGTGTTGTCTGTTTTAATTAAATTTATAAGTATTCTCTTAGATACAAATTCTATGTTAATTGATGTGATCTGGTTCTGTGATCAAAAAATACAAGGCAGCTGTAAAGCTACCGGGTTTACAGCTGCTTTGCTTCACAAAAGTGTGATCAGGCATCTGGACTCTTCGACTAAATGCATCCGCTGGTTTTTATGCACTCTTCTTACTGTGCAGATAGAGCAACTACAAAATAAGTTGAGTAATGTCACTGGGAAACCTGTTACCCACAAATGAATAGGAACTTTAGCCTGGCTTCTGTGATATTTATATAGACCTTCAGCTGCTCTAAACTGTCATAGCACCACTGGCTGCCCAACTTGCTCATGACAAAACAGGCCTTGACAATGTTGCCGTTACACATGAAGGCAAAAGTTTTAAAAAATTTTGCTTACTACAAAGCAACTATCAGGGAAAGTGTCAGAGGAAGAAAGTACAGAGATAAGAGCAGATATTTTGATGGCTGGGCCTGGTGAAGGGACCGGTGGCTGGCCGATCAGAGGAGGGGGAAGAGGTGCCACAGCTGCCAGCTTCTCCAGTTGGAGTGTTCTTAACTTCTATTGACTGCATGTCATGCCTCAATATTGGGACCCTTCCAGTTTCTCTAGGATTATCTGTTCCTTTTGCCACCGTCATTTTCCACATCATTTGGAAGTTGAAATTATGTGTTTATCAGTACAAGACATAAACACCAGATCTCTGTACATCATAGTTTTAAAGGGAAAAGTGGATTTATGTGGTGCATAGAGCTAACTCTGCCTTTCTGGAGACGATTTTATGTAAATAAATCGAAACTTGAACTAATATTTTTTTCTAAAAATATTTTTGTACGCACACATATGTCTGCATTTGAAATGTTAAGTGCATCTTCCAGTGATTGTTGTTAATCTTGGCCTTTTATGCATCCTTCCGTATATTTTATAATTTCCGATGAGTAGAAGTATAATTTTTAATTATGCTTGGAGATCAGCAGTGCAGATTGCTGAGAGGAAAGGCTGAGCGCTCTTCATTGCAAAAGCAGTTTTTCCTTTAACACCTTGTTTCTGCAGACACACAGCACTAAGCCCTAGAGGCAAAAAACCAGTTCTGCACAACTTGCTTAGTGGGAAGAGAACCTCAGGAGGTTCACTGGTAGTGTGTCACATTGTCTTCATTTCTGTTGTCTGCTGTGCCAAGAAATATGAATGACTCCTTGGGCCTGTGAAGAATTTATGAAAATCCTATTCCTGGTGTGAGAAGGAACTGCATCCCAAACCAAATCACCAGTCAGTGGAAGGATGAACATGGAGAAGTTGATGCAAAATAGTTTTTCTGAATTCTCTTTGTTCCCAGCATGGTGTTTTGTCAGAACTTAGCGATTTTGTGGGTAGAGGGAACTATACTTAATTTTGGTGTGTAGGTGGCAAAACACTGGTGCTTGCAGAGAGTCAGTTTATTCCACAGTTCATCCTGCCATAAACAATATCAGCCAGTGCTGTTGGCATCGTTTCCTGATATGGTTGTGCCCTCAGTGCATGTCACAGGTGGCCAGTGGAGACTGGAAACTGTCTGCAGTATTTTTTAAATCAGTCTTTAGTATGAGAAATGCTTAAGTAGTATCAAAACAAATACAACAGCAGCAAGGGATGATGTTAATATGGTTCACGTCCTGTCTTTTCCAGGGTAATTTTTTGGAGGATAACAAGAAAAAAACACATTTCTGAGTAATCGGAGAAAGTTTCCAAGACATCATAAATCTGAAGTCCTTGAAGGCCAGGCAAACTTAGTGGAAGCTGAGAGAAACTTTGAAAATCTGACTCAGGATGTTCTGGTTGTTCCTTTATAAATCTTCTTCTAAAAATCAAGGAAAATGAGGAAGAGTTTCATTTTCTTTCTGCTGGAAGGTGCTGCAAAATATTGATACTTGTGAAAAAAAATGTCACTTTCTGTGACTTGTAAAACTGTGATTTGTTTTACAACAATTAATACTAAGGAGTTTTTCTGTAGTTAAGAGGAAAAAAAGTGCACTAGTTTGTATCTTATATGGAGAAGCAAATGTTTTCATGGATATGTTCATCTCCAGCCTGGAGAAGAGAAGGCTCTGGGGAGACCTTATAGCCCCTTCCAGTACCCGAAGGGGGCCTACAAGAAATCTGGGGAGGGGCTGTTTGCAAGGCCATGTAGCGATAGGACGAGGGGCAATGGTTTTAAAATAGAGCAGGGCAGGTTTAGATTAGACATGAGGAAGAAGTGCTTTACAATGAGGGTGGTGAGACACTGGAACAGGTTGCTCAGAGAGGTGGTGGAGGCCCCATCCCTGGAGACATTCAAGGCCAGGCTTGATGAGGCTCTGAGCAACCTGATCTAGTTGAAGATGTCCCTGCTCACTGCAGGGGGGGTTGGACTAGATGACCTTTAAAGGTCCCTTCCAACCCAACACATTCTATGATCCTGTATGTACTCTCCTTAAGAGAGAAACGCTGCTGTGGTCTACAGTAACAGTGATCGCCATTGAGACAAGTAAGAAGATGGGGAAGAAAACCCAGGGTCACTGTGGAATTTGCACCTGAGAGATTAATGTATTGAAAAATCTGTCGTTTTACCATAAATAGATGGAGTCATTTTTACACTAGAACGTAGATGCCCTGGCATGGGAAACTACAGAAGGATGCTTTTAGTGCTGCCTGGTAATCTGACTTTCTCTAGTGTCAGCAGCCATTCAGCATACCATGCCAAGAGGATGCAGGTGTTGCAGAATGAAAAAGAAAGCAAGCAATTAAAGTAATTCCCCTTTAAGCGAGTACTTATTCAACCAAGTGATGTGCAAGAGGAAGGCTTGTTAATACATTGAAAAATAAAAAATTGGTATAATCCCTAGCCATAATTGGGAAAAAAGTGAACACTGAGGTACTATTTAATTTAAGCACATAGAAGATCAAATGCAAAATAAACCCTCACAATCCAATGCCTCAAAACAACTGTTAGTTATGAATAACTGTCCAACTGATGATGTTATAAAAGGTGCTGTTCACTAAAGCCTGTAATATTCAGTTCCTGGATAATAAAAAAAGAGGTGGAAGTGTTAAATGTTTCTATATTTTGCAGTCAGCAGAAAGATTGTAGTTTCCTTCTCCGCTGCTGTTACAATTGCATTTTTAGGTAGATAAATGGTAAAACTCAGAATATGGCGAGGTGTCGGTCCATACGGGCAGGAGATGGTGTTCTGCCTGTGGTGGCAGAAGGCAGCTGCTGTTGAGGAAAAGAGTATGTCTGTGTCATACGTCATAGGTATGCATCAGACAGCAAACGGTAGGTCTAGGGGTAAAAGAAAATTGCACATGGTATTTTTGGGGGCTAGGTAAACGCTAATCAAGAGAAAATCTTCTGGCCTCAGTTGTACCACTTGTTTCAATGAAGAGCAAGGACCTGCTCTAGCTTGATGACAGTAGAGATATGAATGCCCTGAGACGTCTTTGAATGTACCAGCCCAAAATAAATGAGGTGGGTAGAACTTTGCCAAAAATATGTATTATCTTGACTTTAATTAATAGTGCTAATTTCTGTTCCACTTAATATTGCTTGTAGCTGTCAGAGATAAATTATGTAAAGCTGTATCTAAACACATTAACCAAGCCAGATAAAATCTTGGCCTTTCGAGATTGCAGAGTAGTTAGAATATACAGTGAATGCTCAGGATTTCTGTATTGTGCTGTTTTTGTTTTATAGGGTCAAAAGCTTTCTAATTACAAAAGCAACTTAAAATCTTTTTTATGGACTGAGGATGTCTCATTTTTGTTTGAAGGGTGGTTTTGAGCATAAATAGGCTTTTGTGAGATGTGAGGATTCTGTCATGATGTTCCTGGATTTTTACATGCTGTGTTCTGATAAAAGCAGCAGGTAGATTGTATTTCTTTATCTGCTGGAAAAGAAAATTTTTCTTACTTATCTGGGAATTTAGGAAGAACCCCTTTGTGAGTTACAATATGCCTGTGTGGTCAAGAGTAAATGAGATGTGTAACAGCTCTATCTAATACTCCAAAGTGCTAGAGAAGGAGCTGCTCTGTGGAGAGCTGGGTTTTGCCGTCATGAGGCTTTGTGATGTACTGCCAGAAGTGTTTCTGCAGCATGTTACTTGTTTCAAGTTTATGGACTTCAAAAAGAAAAAATGAGTGCCAGCAAGCTGTATTCGTTTTTCGCACATCTCTTATTTAACTATAGACTCACACTTCCGAGGGCAAAGCAGCATCAGTGCTTGTGGGTACAACTTGCATATTCAGGTTTCTTGCTGTGCTGGGTACAAGGAAAAATGACTCAGTTGTTGATACAGCAGCTTGCAGTGAGACAAACTGTGGAAGCAACTTTAGCTGCCCAAAAGCAGTTGTTTTGCAAATTTATGTGACCTAGGTGTTACATATATTTATATTTACAAACACAAGGTGATTCTATAAAATGTGTGTGGAATTCATTTACACCCATGACATGCCTGATGCACGCGCATCTGATGGCTGGCTTGCTGACAGTATGGGAAAGTACTTGCTTGTGAGGTGTAGAGCTCTCATCCGTCCCTTTGAGAACCTAGCCTGTGGCCTTCATGTGTTTCCCATACTTGGTGGGTTCTGCTGGATACATATGGGTGAGAGAGGAATATTCTTGGTTATTTTTATTACTATATGATGAACCAAAATTTATCTTGTTATTTTAAATTAATAATTTATCGTGTGCATCTGTTGTCTCCCTGATAAAATGCACACAAAAGTACCTTTCAGACAAGTCAGCTGTCTAGGGAACAGATCACAAATGGAAGGTTTTTTATTGGACTACCTTTTTTTCCCTCTGCTTACTATTAAAACTGACCTTTCATATACTAGGTGCCAGCAGTGCTTTGAGCAAGTCATGCGGGTTTTCATTACTTTGAGGCTTTTGAAAGCCAGGGCCCAATTAGAAGCTTTCTGTAAGGAGAAGTGAATGGGACAAAAGACACAAAACAAACCAAGGCTTCTGGCTAAGCGTGCAGACATCTTAGATCATTTGTTCTTTTTTTCCCAAATCCACAGTCATTCCCTTGTCTCAAAAGAATTTTTATTTCTGAAGGAGTTCTTTAAACTTACTCCCTTTAATTACAGAGTTGGAGAGAGGTTTGGTGGAGCTTTTGACAGATATTCCAGTAAGAAACGAAAACAGTAGAGATTTGTTCCTTAATACTGTAAATGACAGCAAATTCAACAGCTGTTTATCATCCTCCTCTGTCATTGATACTGCACTGAGAAGGCACTGCACCAAAGTGTGGTAAAGCCTAATTTTCCATCTGAACTCCTTTACGTTCTGTAAGAGAGCATGCCAGCATTGTAGGGATGGTGCTTTGTGCCTGAAATAATTGGTACCGAAGTTTTTAGTATGCTGTTTCCAGCTTAAGGACACTTTTTTGTTATCAGAATCTTTGCATTTCCTCTCTTCCTCAGTCCCCTCAGGTTCTTCCCTTCCTCAGAGATCATGTACTGAGAGCAAGAAGTAAAATGGAAATTTGGGTATTCAACAGACAGTAGAAACAGTAGCACGTTTTTCACATTCATCAAAAAAGGATCTGTTGCAAAGACAAGTCGCTGACCTTTTCTCCCCATCCATCATGGGACTTTTCAGGAAGAGCTGGGCTCTGCTCCACAGTGAGCTTGCCTGGTATGAGGAAGTTCACAGACATACCCTGTGAGCCCTGAGAATGCCAATATTAGGTCCTTTCCGATTAATCCACCCTTCACTGGTGTGTCTAGGTGTCACACTGCAGACTATTTGGGCTTTTTCAGGATTCTCTCCTTCCTGGTGAAGCCTGCACAGAGTATTTCACAGTTGTGAGGTTCACAGAGAACTAAACAAGGTGCTTCTTGCGCCAACCATAACCATGGTCTACGTGGAAAAGTTAGGTTTGATCAAGGATTGTGTTCATTGTGGAGGTCAGAGGGGAAGGATGTGCTTAAACCAAGCTCTTTACCTCATTCCTAAAATCCTGCAGGGCAAGCATAACCAAAGTCCTCTGCTGCTACAACTGTTAAACTCAAGTCAGAGATGCCAAGGCAAGTCAAGAGGACGGAGAGGAAAGAGGGGTAAGGAGGTGCTGTAGGTGCCCTGCTGTCTTAGCTTCTGTTGCGTATATAGGAGCCATTAGGTTTTCAAACAGCTACTTGAAGCATTTTGTTTGAAATGGCAGCATGGCTTTCTGAGGCTTATGTGGCTCAGGAAAGGCAGATGTTCTGCCATGTATTGGTCTTTGAGATTTAATGCACATATTATGTTGTTTGTCAGTTTGTGGTGTCCTTTCAGGCTTCGTGGTTATGGGTTCCTCCAGTGAGGCCTGTTTTATTTAGCATTCAGCATATTAATTGCACATAAACCTTCATATCTGCAGCTCCTACAGCAGTCATATCACTGAAGAAGCCTAAGATGTCATAATATTTGAAAGAGAAAAATGTGCATTTTTTGCTAGCACCTGTAATTTAGGTAGCAAAATAATTAGGTAGGAAGCATCTCTTATCTCTTGTTGAATCTGATATGAAAGACAGTTACAGCTTTTCAAACCTGGCTAAAGCTATGAATTATCCTACAATATTTGGATATGTCTAATTTAGGCAGCTGTCAGACAGAAATAGTTTAGAGTCTGTATGTTAGTAACACTTGCAGAGGGGCTGTGGCTGTTTCCAAAGACCTTTTTTTTTGTTGCATTAAATGAGAACTCACTTAGCACAGTAACTACCATGGAGATTTTCAAACAAATAAATTGCTTGCATGAAATAATTATTCCTAATAGAAAGGCGACGATGTTTGGATGGAGTTTAATCATTCTTACAGCATTCTTGTGAGAGGTATATCAGAAACTGTAGGAGGTCTGTTACTTTAAATGTTGGTATACTGCTCAGGATATTGCAAAAATTATTCCTCTCCATTTCAGGAGTGTTGGGGGTCTGTGTGTGCAAGTTTTATTTTATCTTATTTACCATGTGAAAGACACATTCAAAAAACTAGGATAGGCCTTTAGTAATCATATTACATCACTGTTAACCAACAAAGGCTGTAAGAACATTCTATAACACAAATCACAATTAGAACTGAAGTATCAGTTGAGAATTGGGCTATAATCCTGACTAGCATTTATACTGTACAAATCCTTCCTACCTATAAAGACTTTACTAGCCTCATTCTCAGCCTGGGACTTCAGCATTCTGCTTAGTGTTCATTTTATTTGATTTGGCACTTACCCCATGAATTTTGGGTGAGTTCGTTACCGTTTTGCCTGAGCTGAACTGCTCCACCTGATGGTGAAAACAAGAAAGTGCCGTCTCTCACGCAATGAGGATTTATTTGAAAAAATGCAGTCTAAGGGAAGCACTTAATGCTGTAAGGGCACGGGTGTTTTAATCCAGGAGACCTACTAATAATATTCTGCCCCCTTTATACTTGGTTGTAGAGCAGTTAGGGTTATGTAAAGTTATTGCACAAAGATCTTGAATCCACAGTTTTCTCTCATGTTTCTAGTGAGATACCCAGTGGGTGGGCACCTGTACTGTAGACACGTGCTTCTCAAAGTCCACATGCTGCCAAAACCTGAGACTGCAAATTTTAACCTTTTTCTGTAGTTTTGTCCCTCACTTGTACTAACCGTATACACTTGCATTGCCCAAAATGGTGTGTACAGACCTTTTTTTTTTCTTTCTCCCTCAGACACCCTGGCTCTGGAATACCAGACAGTGCTGGAATGGGTATCCATATCAGGTAAAAGTTACAGTGCTGCCTAAAACCAAACATAACACCTCTGCAGAGCTCTGTATTTGTTATGGTGGAGCTTTGTGTGAATATGTTAGTGTGAACGGGTTACTCGTCATTTCAGAACATTGCTAGATGCTCCTCACCTTGCTTGAGTTCAAGATGGGAAAGATGAATACAGCTGTCACACCTGTTTTGAGGTGAAGCACAGGATGTGAAAACAGATCTGGGAGATCTAACTGTGGAAGCAGACACTTGCAATGGCAGTGGAATGCTCATTTTTTACAAAGTTCTGAGGATATTGAAAGTTTTAGCAAAGCCTCAGATCCAGTGGGTTGTGAAAAGCCAGTACAGTCCTCATAGTTGTTACACTGCAGACAGGGTGAGACACAATCTGTGGCAGTTGGTGTGTTCAAAGAAGAGATTAAAGACAGAAGGTAGGTTTCTCCTTTAGGTACTTAAACAGGGACTGTCCAGTCCTGGCTTCATGGAAGCTTACAACGAAAGAAGCTAAAATGAATGAGAGAACTGAGAATGGTTTCAGGTCTTTATTTTCAGCAATGTCTGTATTTCTGTGGATTCAAAAAGCATCAGCCTTTCTCTCTCTTCAACGTCAAATTATATAGCTTAACTTCAAAGAAAAGACTTAGGTCATTTCTCTCCTTTGCTAAGGAAAAGAATGCCACCATTAAATTAAAAATGCCCCTTCAGGTTGTGTCCTGCTGCATTCATTCCCTCTTTCAGTCCTTCATAAAAATTTTGCTCAAGTTTGAGATTTTGTTTCCTTAAAGCAGTCTTCAAAAGAACAGTAACAATATACTTATTCCTTACAGCACTGCTAAGGTTTTAACTGGTTCCAAGAATATTTAATTCCTAGGTCCAAGTTCTGGCCATCTTTCACAGCAGCACATTTGCTTCAATGGCATGCAGGTGCCGCAGTAACACCAGAATTAACTGTGGCTCTACAACTCTGGAAACCATCCTCTGCCAGAGGAAGGAGCAGGACAAGTGAAAGGAGATGGGTAGAAATTTCATCTATCATTACCTGGTTGAACGGTGACTTCCAAAGTTTGCATACCTGAAGAGCTTTGAGAAATCTCTCCTATGCTTTTCATTAGTTTATGCTACTGGACATAGTTGTTAAAGAATAGGATGTACTTAAACAGAACAATTGACCTACTCTAAACAATGCAATGTATGTTACAGAAAAGATAGCTCCTGAACTCAGCCTTGGCTGTACCTCTGCCTTGTTTTGCCTCCTTGTCTGATAGAAGTAACTTTCAACATGGATGTTGTGAGGATCAATGAATTAATTAAATACTCCCTTTCATTTTTATTACTAATAACAATAAGGTGGGCCTTTTGAGGAAAAAGTATCGTCATGTATATGGGCTAGGAATTGACTGTGGCAACCCTTTTGGGAAAGCTAAGAGACATTAAGGTTTCCTTAATAACTTTTGTATAACAGAGGCAACAAGAAATTAAAATTTGAAGTATAATTTTTCCTTTTGTTACAAATCAGAAGTAACACGTTTCAAATGTGACCTAGTAAGACAGTATTCAAAATTTTTAATATCTTTTGAGGATAACTTTTGGTAGCTTTTTTAATTAGTTTGAATTCTAATTTTATACCTAAGCTTGTTTAAAATGCTGCTGCTTTTTTTTTTTCCCCGTTTTTTTTTTTCCTTTTTTGTAAAATTCAGCATCCGGGAGTCTCAGTAGGGATCACTGAGGCATTGTGCTATCTGCTATCCAAATATAAGTGACATTGAATTCCAAAAGCTCCAGCAAAGAGTTTGCAATTTAAGGAGTCTAACCTGTCCAGAACTTACTGCTTTATTATTTTTTTTGCCCTTTTTTTTTTTTTAAGGCCAGGGAGGGAAAAAAACCAAGAAACCTCATTGCCAGACCAGAAAGTATGAAGAGTATTGTCTGAAAGATGCATGAATTCCCTGTGACAGTGAACAGCCCTGGACAGGCTGAACAGAACTGTGTTTAGGTTTGGGTGCTACTGGTCTTGAAGGTTGTGTACCTGTTGGAAATAGTTAAGGGAGATAGTTCAGCAAGAATGACCAGAAATCTTTATCTGAGAAAGGCTGAAGGAATTTGGTCATTTAGCCTCAGAAGAAATAATGACTTAAATTTCACCCAAAGACTTGAGGGTTTACTGCATAACGTTAAGGAAGCAGCAGAAGAAATTGAACAGGGGAAGTGTTGAATCTTNGTTTCCTCTTGTCCTATCACTTGTCACCAGGGAGAAGAGGTCAGCCCCCATCTCTCTACAGCCTCCTTTCAGGTAGTTGTAGAAGGTGATGAGGTCTCCCCTCAGCCTCCTCTTCTCCAGGCTAAACAACCCCAGTTCCCTCAGTCGTTCCTCGTAAGGTTTATCCTCCAGACCCCTCACCAGCTTTGTAGCCCTTCTCTGGACACGCTCCAGCACCTCAATGTCCTTCTTGTAGCGAGGGGCCCAAAACTGAACGCAGCACTCGAGGTGGGGCCTCACCAGTGCCAAGTACAGGGGGATGATCACTTCCCTAGTCCGGCTCACCACACTATTCCTGATACAGGCCAGGATGCTGTTGGCCTTCTTGCCCACCTGGGCACACTGCTGGCTCATATTCAGCCGGCTGTACACCAGCACCCCCAGGTCCTTATCCCCAGGTCCAATGATCAAAATCATTGTCTCAGAGATAAAAATGTCTACTGGGTGCTAATCAGGATTTAGTACTGGGCTTTCAATTTGATTTGTGTTTTTTTTTTCTTAACTAGATAAAATTTTTAATCTCTTGTTTGCTACAAATCCTTTGTAAGTTACTCAACACAACATTGCAGATATCCAGCTGTACTTACTGTGATATAGTCAAATGGATCATTTGGGTGACAACTCTACCTGTAAGAACAGAATAGTCCTATTGAAGTGAAGTGTATGGAGAATTGAAACCTAACATTTAAACTAAGTTAAACACGCACTATTGATCCTTTCATGGAGAGAAACCATGATATCATTAGAATCTCCCTTTGTTATCATTATATATGGGTTTAGAAATACTAATGGTATTGTTAATAAAGCAGATGACAATCTTAATAGTTTTACTAGAAAATTTCCCCAGTGAATTCTCTTGCAAGAATGAGTGTAACAGTTGTGGTTCATTGCTAGCTCATGTTCTCTTCCCTTCTTTTAATTACACCTAATTAAAAGCTTATTGGCAGTCTCACTAAATCAGAAAAGGATTATATTGCCCAAGGATTATATTGACCAAGAAATGGCTTTAAAAAAATGATTTTGAGTGTACACATTTTTCATAAAACATACACAGGTGTCTATATTTAAATAATCCACATGGAGCATTCAGTGGGCACCGAAGAACTGTTTTTCAGCTGCGAAGAACTGGTCTGCAAAAGGCAGTGGGAATTGAAGAGGCAACTGAAATGCCTTTTGCCAATGTAAATAGCTTGTGCCCCACTTGGGTGCATGGTTGTGCCAGTGCAAACTGCTCTAGAGATGGTTCATCTGCTCCCTCAGGAGATGCCCTCAGGAGCTTCTCCTGTGCCAGTGCCCCTCACTATCACTGTGATGGAAGACCTGAGAATCAGGGAGTCATGATCCCATGGAAATTAGAGTAGCTCCTACAACTGGCTCTTAAGTTGTGAGCTAAAGAGGCTAGGCGTGCCACCAGTTACCTTCTGTGAATTTACCCCAGGTTGGTTTTGGTTGTGCATAAATTCCTGCGTCTTCTGGGGGTTTTTTTTCTCTTACTTTTAAACATCTGTATAACTATGCTGTATATCAAACAAGATACCTGGATAAATTTGTTTTATTTTCTTCTTTCCAAATGTTAACATTCACAGAAAATTCTTTAAAAGTAGGCTTTTATATTGGAAAGAGTCCCATTTAAAGCTCACAACATTTTCATTGTGAGCAGATGAGATTGTATGCTAGCATTACTGTTCTGTACTCTGCTCTAGCATTTTTTCTTTTGCTGTGCTTTAGACCCACATTTCTGATGTACAGCAAGATGTTTGAAGTAACCTTTCAAAACAGACTAAGGACTACTCAGAATTTAGTTTGTTCTAGGTTCTGAATGGATAACATCATACTTTTTTGATATTACAATATTAGAATACTGTCAAGATTAAAACATAAGAGGTTAGGTTGGGGAGCTTTATTTTTCCATAGCCATCAAAGTTTGAAAGAGACAACCATCATAATTTTTCTTACATAGGATGCTTATGTATAATTCAGTAATCCCCCTGTGATTAAACATGTCTCCTATAGATCTCAGCGGCCTGTAATGTCAGTTAGACTCTATTAACCTTTTCTCATCTCCATCTTTCAGCCACTGATGCCTGACCTTCATTATTACTACATAGTTGAATTGTCATTCTACTGGTCCTTAATGTTTTCTCAATTCATTGACATCAAAAGAAAGGTAAGAACAACAAGACTGAAAACACTCAAAGTTTTAAGCATATATCTTTCTTGACTTGAGGAATACCTGTATTACCTGTGCAGTGAACTGTAAATACAGCTCTTTCTAGTCACCACCTCTTGCAGATATTCATCACTGAGAAACTGGTGTTGAAGTGCTTGTCTTAGTCTGTTCCTTGTTACTGTGATGTGGGATTTTTCTGCACATGGGAAGAAGAGCCTGGAGTAATGCAATATTGAAGTGGCATCAGCTTAGAAAACCTTCTGCGTTCATACAGTGACTTGAATGGAATGGAACACATAGTAGCCAGTAGATGTCCTGGTTCTTCTAAGAGTTAAATGATGAAATATCAGTGACGGAGCAAGACTCCCCCATAAATTCATGTTATTACTTTTTAAGAGCTATGAGGGCTTTCAATTTATTCTACAAAGGGATGGTAAAAACAGGAATACATTTAATATTAAAAAGTGATGTTACATTTAATCTTACCTTTACAGTTAGGAAATTTCAAGTAGCTGAGCATTGCTATTAAGGGGCTATTAATCAAGAAAATAAAACTGTGGCCAGATAAAAACATTTTTCCAATATCATTAGCAACCTGTTCCATATTCCTTCATCCAAGCTCTCTCCTCCAAGGAGAGTGCTAGTCCATAGCAGAACAGGCAGGATAACAGTCATTCTATAATAACAGTCCATTGAGGTATTCTTGCAGGGTGTTTTAATGTTAAAAATTATTTCTTTGAAATATTTGAAATGATTTTGTAATGTTTTTGTGTGCCTCCTTGTACTGTCATTTAATTAAATGATTGTAGGCTATGCTAATGGAAAAATCCCTGTTTACTAGAATTTTAGCAGGAGCATAGATCTGAAAAGAGTAAATAAAGGATCTAGTATGTCCTGAGTAAATTTATCTACTATTTGGAATGACAGTGTGCTCCTGGGAGATTTGTGTCAGAGATATGTATAAAGAAAAACATCCCTTTATTTGAATTTCCAAATTTTTCCAGAAGTGGAAATCTGAAGAAAACACCCACAAAGTTTGAATTCGTATTGTAAAATATTTGTAAACAAAACAACCAATTTAGGATGAATACATGTAAATCTCATGCTTGTATTTTCTGTAGATGCTAAACATTCTGTTAATCATGAGCTTGAAATGAGTACAACTTCACTGTTTCAGAAAACAGAGATGCAGAAAAACACTGCTCAACAGAGCTGTATGATAGTGGAGATGAATTTAAATCAAGAGTAACACTGACTAATATACGTAAGCTGCAGGTGCCAGCAATACTGAACAGCCATTTGTCAATATATCAACCAAAACTAAACCTCTGCAGCAATGTTAGAGAACTTTTCAGGTTATTGCTGCAGAAATGTGCCGTGTCTGCTCAGTCTCCCTACATTCATATTCAGCCCTCTGCACTGTGCCATTGGTTTTCTTTGGGTATCTCTTGAGGGAGAGGAAAACATAACAGCATTGCAATTGCAGCAGTACTGCGATTTTGCAGTACAATACAACTTTAAAGAATATCTAACTGATTCCTGACTAGTTGCTCTGCTCATATGAAAAGTAATTGGAGGCTACATGCATAGCATCTAGGTTTGGCACTGAAGTACTCCTCTGAAAAGGGGGATTGGGAGGGTCAGTAACACCTTTCTCATTTAATACATCTCATGACCAAACGCTGTTGTTTTTTCCCTCATGACTTGGAGAGTTTGTTCCCATTGGTGAGCTGAGCACAGAGCTAAAGCCTGATCCTGTCCATAGTACAGCTGCAAATAAACAATCTTTTGCAAGCCTGTTTCTCAGTTATATATAAATGACTTGTACTTGTTATCAGGAAGACTTTGCAGCAGCCTACTGTGGAAATAGAATGAAAGATGGAGGTGGGAAAGGGGATCCCTAAGTAACAATCCTACTGCAGATTTGCAGTGCTTGAATCCAGAGCACCAGATCAAAGCAGTGTCTCATGCATTTGCTGTGTCTGAGAACATCCAGTGTCCAGCAGAGAGCAGGAGCACAGTGTCTGCAGTGCAACGATAGCAAGTCAAAAGCCTTTCATTACAAGCACCCTGCAGGAGACAGTGGAGATGCCGTATTTCTAAATAACCTGTTAGATCACTGGCTGGTTTGAACTGTGGAGGCAGTTCTTTTTGTAGTGTAAGCAAAATTGATAACAAGGAAGATCAGACTGGAGAAATGCAGCCATGTGCTGGTGTCATGCAGTAAAACTGTTCTGTGGCCAGGGGTGAGTGAAAGCTGTCAAGGAAACCCACGAGTTGAAAAACATTAGCACTAGGAGCTTAGACTAGTTGACAATAGTACAAGTTTGACAGAGACACCAGCTCTTGCAGCACCATAATAATTCTCTTTTAAAGAACAGCTTTAGTTTAAAAAATGTGGAAACCTCTTAATGTGCCCCATATGCAATGTGTGAAACAGTGCCCATACGAAATAAGGCTTTAACTAGAAGAAGCAGGAAATTTGCCAGCTAATATCAGATGCCATTGTAATACTTCATAACAGCTTATACAAAGCAGATTAGCAGTTCTCAGCCTGAGAAACCTGTTGATGTTTTCATGTTACAGTGAAAGGAATACTTTTATCTAAGTCTTGGTTATCATCTTAGATGCTTTAAATTCAGCAGTAGCTGTGTTGTAGTCTGGGATGATTAGAAGTGCCCTGGCAGCCTCCTGCACTGTAGGAATTCAGCCAGCCGCTTTTGTGTAGCAGGGTTTCTCTCGAGGTGAGGTATGGTAGGTCTGCTCTGAAAGGACCAGCACTCGGCACTGGCCCAACTCCAGAGCTGGTCTTTTACTCGCTGTGGCTCAAGAAAAATATACTTGCTGTTTTCTATCTCCGTTTTTTTCTTCTCTAATAGCAAATTCAAGGCTTTAAAATTACTTCCAGTTGGTTGCTGACTTTCAAATACCTGTTTATGTTTATTTAGGTGTTACAAATTCCACCA
The DNA here is from genome assembly GCA_013400135.1 of Rhinoptilus africanus. Classification (NCBI taxonomy): domain Eukaryota; kingdom Metazoa; phylum Chordata; class Aves; order Charadriiformes; family Glareolidae; genus Rhinoptilus; species Rhinoptilus africanus. The sequence continues at coordinate 426,625 of VXBO01007728.1, read as the reverse complement.
GATTATCTATGCCTGGCTGAAGAGTTGTGAGCAAATTATTTAGGCTGTTGCACATACCTACTATTGGTCTTAAGGCACCAAACTGATTTATAATGGCATGTTGTTTGCTTCATAAATACCTACTATGTTGCTGATGATGTTCTACCCTTAAGGGTCTTCATTTTCAAAGACTGCAACCTAGTCTGATTTGGTATCTTTAGCATCTCTGTCCAGCTTCCCATACTGCTTTTTTGTAAAAATAAAATTAGATAGGGAGCTTTATTACTCTCGCAAGCCCCTGATGAGTTTTAAAAGCAATGAGGCTCATTTATATGCTTTCTGGATACCTGAAGTACTGTTTGATAGAAAAACATTTGACCGGTGTATTTAGGGAATGAATAGAATTTCTGCTTGGTCAGTGTTTTAAGAGGTGTGTGGAAGATCTCGGAGACTTTTCTGTGTAGTCACACTTTTTACTTCCAAGCATTTGGCAATTATTAGAGCTTCTGTGTTTTACTTTTTTAAAAAATGACAGTTCACTGATTCCCAAAATAAAATAATGTGTAGCTGCTAATTTTCTTGAATATTCCATATTGATTCTAGAAAATTTATGCTATATTTCACTGAGCCTGGATCCTAGATCTCTTTCTTCAAACTCAGTAAACAAAAAGAGTCATAGACCTGATTTATTTTGTTTCAGAGGAAAGGAATTTAGGCTGTGTACATTTTGCATACCTTTACTAGAACTGTAATGGTTGGATCCTTTAGCTAGTGATAGTCCTCTTCCTTGTTGAAGCCCATTTCCAGAAGCTAGAGTGACTGATAAAGATGATGTTTTGCTCTTCAGTGGCACTAATGCTCCATAGACACTTGGCAGATTAGCCAGTGAGTGTGTCCAGAGTGGTTGTCTACAAGTTGAGACCCGTATGGGGTTTCTCCATTTTCTACCCTGTGTTATTCCCACTAATGGTATCAGGAGCACGTTCTTTCCCCTATTCTTAGTCACATATTTTCATGACACAGGGACATGATATCTTTCAGCAGTTACAACTGGAGGCTACAAATCTGCATCTTGCACAAACATACCTTTTGAAATATATTTTAAAAAAGAAAAAGCCCATTCCTGTATAGCTACTCTTCTGCTGTGTATGGGTGAAAGTGCTTCAGTAAGCTGGGAACACAAGTACAACCTGACATTATGGGGACTTGTACCATTAGTTTCTTTGTATTCATTACCCTTATCTATAATTAAAATCTAACAGGTAGCATCTTCAAAGCATAATTTTAATTACTGATGTAAAGAAATGTCATAAACAGGAAAGAGAGGACCAGAATAACAAAAGTAATCTTCTTTATATCACTGCTAAACTAGGTCTTTCTAAATCTTCAGTAGGTCAGTCCAGCATCTCCATTTCAGAGCTGGCAGAGTCAGATCACTGTCTCTTTTAAGAAACATTATCAGAGAAGGGGTTCCCTGGACAGCGTTTCTGTAAGTAGACTCACGCAGAAGTGCAGAAGACTGCTGCCCAGGGGCATTAGGGCTGCTTAGGAATAATCCACATTGTCAGGAATGCCTTGAAGAGTTCCCAAGAGGGATTAGAAATCTTGTATTTGGAGAACATGAATGTGTCAGCTATAAAAACAGATGAGAATTTTCTGCTTGGCTTCTTCCCCAGTTTGGACTGCCTATGTGTTAACATAATTGCAGTTAGAAGGAAAACGGAGAGTGCCATAGCATTTGCAGCTGAAGCAAGTAAGGAGCTAGGCTGTAGTATGGCCATATGGCTGTGCTAGTAGTTTACTTCCAATCCCAGGGAATAAGGTAGGTGCTTTTCTGTTTTGATTACGGTATGGTGAAATTGTCCCTGTGTGTGGTTTTGCAGTTATGGAAATGACAAAGATGCCTTACTCCTGCTTCCCCTTAAGACTCTTAGAAGGTGAAACAGCCTTTAATTCTCTTTTTGTTCAGTCTGCTTTAAGAAAATGGATCTAAAGCAATGGCTTGAAATGACTGCTGGATGTGTTTCATTGTGCTCCACGCTGATGGGGACCAAATAACCTGGCTGAGAAACGTTGGGTGTATACCGACCTAGGATATGGTTCTCTGCTTTTACTCTTCTCTTTTCTGCCCCCTCTGCCCCCGCTCAGCTTTGTGTTGGAGATACTGGTAATGCCTGTGGAAAATAAGAAATAGGACATTGTAGCGCCCAATAGCATTAAACATTAGGTGATGGGCTGGGAGGAGTTCCTGCCCCTATTCAGTGAGACTGCTCAAGCTGCAGGTTTTGCCATGGACTCCAGGTGTACATCGCAGTGATGCCAAGTGCTGGTCCTGAGAGGCAGCAGCACTGCAGGTCTTTGAAAGCAGTGGTGCCTGATATGTGCCTGCTGCATTCCCAGAGAGAGGTACGGTGACACTGGGCAGTTACTCTTCCCAGTACTGGAGCGAAGGAGCAGTCAACAGCTGCTTTTCTGGAGTTGACCCTGTGTTAGTGGGAGCTCACCGTCACTTTCCGCAGGGCTCTCCTGCCTGGCACACGTACCTTCAGTCCCTTTGCAAACCAAGTGCTGCCTCTCCAAAGGCTGCAGGGCCTCAGTTTCGGTTTCTCTGCTGTGGGCCACTCAGCTGAAGACTACCACAGCTCAGCAGGACTGGCTCACGAAAGCTGCCGGAGAGCCAAATGCTGCCTCACAAGATGCTTGGCGAGCAGGCTGCCTGGAGGAGCCACCGCTTCTGACTGCCTGGATCTCTCCCTTCAGCCAGCCCTGCTTGAGAGACGCTGAGATCTGCTGAGAGCTCTAGTAGTAACTTTGCACCCAGGGCATGGACAAACTCCCCAGTCAAATCATGCCTGTGATCTTTTCTTCAGGGTCTTGATACCACTTTCTCAGAGCTGCGCGGGTAGTTCAGCAAACTCCAGCAAGACTTGGTGCCTTGTAGAGAAGAGTCTCATCTCTGCTGGTCCTGTTCTCTCAGTAAGCAGTGTGGGAGTCCAGGGCGGGCAGACAGGGCAGCTCTCTGCTTTGCCTGCCCCTTGGCATGTGCCTGGGAATGTGATGTCACAGGAGCTTCACTGATCCCGGTATTTTTCAATACTAACAGTTCCTTGCTGGCCAAACAACTCACAGTTACTGATACGGAGACCAGCTAACCTGCATCATTTGGGAGGCAGCAGATTAAATCTGAGGAGGAAGAGCTGCGCCAGCTCATTTGAAGACTTTTCTGACCCTGTTACAGTGTGAAGACAAAGCAGCTTCATTAAAAACAAATAAATAAAAAACTGGAACTGGGATTCTCAGCTCTCTGAAAGCTCTCAGTTGTGCTTGAAAGGTGACTGTTGATAACTCCTGGTGTGTGGAAATGTATTTCCCGTTCCTTTGTAGCCCTTTGAACTCTTGGGAATGGTTCATTATTTTGCATATTATATGTTGCTTGGTGTATGAGAAATATAGTGTAATTTGATTTGCATGTACATATGCCTTTTCAAAGTAACTTCAGCCACAAATGCTTACTTCATATGGTTAAATTACTGTAAACTGAGAAGTGTAGAGATTGCCTAACGTTCAATAATCTTTTTGCATTTTGTTAATGTACAGTGATTATTTTATTCAGTGTAAGTGCAATATATAGCAGGATGTTTAATCCACTTACGTAGTAGGATCTTTATGTAACATAACCATTATGCTGGATTTAAAAAACATCCATCCATTTTTGTATAAGAATACTGAGTCTCACTTTTTGGTTCATTGTTTTTTGTTTTCTTTCCCCCTGCTTCTTGCTGCTCTAGGATTTTGGCATCATGTTTACACATCATATTGTAACAGTCACCCTGATAACCTTCTCATATGTAACCAATTTGACACGAGTGGGAACCTTGACCTTATGTCTCCATGATGCGGCTGATGTTGTCCTAGAGGTGAGATAATTCATATATCATCAGTGTCTGTACATGGTATTCATTATTCTGAGAGCTAGCATGTCACTAGGTGGAATCTATTTACTATTAAAAACAAGTATTTCTTAAGCAAAGAGGCCAGTTCAACATGGTAATGGTGATTAATATAGTATATTTCCTTACTGAAATATATTACACTTGTAGCAGTGCACGTTTGTGACTTTAGGCTGGTTTATCCCTTGATAAGTTGCTTGTACAAAGCAGAAACTGGTAATGCATTGCATGCCAGGGAGGATTTTTAATATACAGTCAAAAACTCAAAGTTGCAAAATCTGGAAAGCAGTGACTGTGCGATAGAAGCTCCTGGTTCTTGACCACTCTGAAGTGATGTGGGGGACAAGAACCCTGTCTCCAAGGGAATCAAGGTGGCACGGTGCTGTGCTTTGCTGTGCAGAGGGTGCTGAACAAGTTAATGGCTGCTCTGTGCATGAGCAGTGAGCTGACCTCTGGTCCCCAGGATTTTCCAGGTTCCTGTGCCTCCGCAACCAGATGCCGGTATTAAACAGTTGGCTTTGGAGAAGAATGGGTGATTGAAGTTCTTTTAAGTCAAGGTGGTCTGTAACTTCTGTAGTGGAAATTTAGAGATGTTGTCATCCCATATCTGCATCAGTTTTAAACAGCGCTGGGCGATGCTGGGATTGGGCTGACTGTGAACTCTGCATCAGCATCAAACCAAAGTTAATAACTATTTTGTCTGAAATTATTTTTTTACTAAAGTAGTTGTAGGGATCCTGTAGGAATATCGTCTCACTGTGTGAATCACCCATTGCAGAATCAAAATCCTGCCATTCTGATTCAATAGTGCTGTAAATCTGTTTTAATTTTTTAATCTTTTTTTAATCTAGAAGGCACATAGCTGCTCGAGATAGAAAGCAACAGACAATCTGAATTTACAAGTTTATTTTTCTATTTTAGCAATGTGTGTAGATCCATTCTGCTAGCTTTCGTATCACCCAAACTTTCTTCGTTCCTCCTTTCTTGCCACCAGACACATTGCAGATCAGAGCAGTGCCTTTGGAACTATAAAAACACTGGAGAGTAACTAGCTAAAACCTTACCTTGAACACAGTGAGATACGTATTTTTTTCTCAGTTCCTCTGTTCATTCATTGGCTAAGACAAAGAAAAATTGCTGGTATTCTCACATAATTTGCAGACATTCAGCAAATACACTTTCTCGTAAGACATATATTTTAGTGGTCTTTCTAGTCAATTTTTTCAGTCTGTTCTTACTGAAAATACTAAAGTCAGTCTGAAGTGTAAGAAAGATAATCACAGCTCCTGAGAAGCATTTACTAGGAGGGCCATTACAACTCACTCAACAGACTTTTTTTGGTGGGTTTACACGGCATGAAGCCTGCTGGCCAAAGACGGGGTATACCTGTCTCGAAGAGGGGAAGGATCTTTGCGCAGGAGTTGGCAGGGCTCATTGAAAGAGCTTTAAACTAGATTTGAAGGGAGAAAGGGATAAAACCAGGCTCGCTAGAGATAAGCCTGGGGGCAGCATGCCAAAGTTTGAGGGATGGTGTGCTAGCGAGGTCTTTCGGTCTGCTGCCTCAGTGGAGGTAGGGGATGGAGATCCATGTGGCGGCAAACACTCAAGGGTTATTGATATGTTAGAAACTATAGAAGCACCCCAGAATGACCACACAGAAATTAGGGCTTCTCTCCCTGAAAAGGTCACAGGATTAATAGCATAACTGAAGTGCATCTACGCCAATGTACACAGCATAGGCAACACACAGGAGGAGCTGGAAGCCATTGTGCAGCAGGAAAACTATGATATAGTTGCTATCACAGAAACACAGTGAGATGACTCGCACAACTGGAATGCTGCAATGGTTGGCTATAAACTTCAGAAGAGATAGGCAAGGAAAGTGAGGTGATGGGGTAGCCCTATATGTTCAGGAGTGTTTTGATTGTCTAGAGCTTAATGATGGTGAGGATAGGGTTGAATGTTCATGGATAAGAATCAGGGGCAAGGCCAAAAAGGCAGATATGATGGTAGGAATCTGGTGGGAGACCCCCCAACCAGGATGAAGGGGCAGATGAAATATTCTATAAGCAGCTGGGAAAAGTCTCAGAATTGCTAGCCTTTGTTCTTGTAGGGGACTTCAACTTACCAGATGTCTGCTGGAAATACAGCAGAGAGGAAATAGTCTAGGAGGTTCCTGGAGCGTATGGAAGATAACTTCCTGACACAGTTGGTGAGTGAGCTAACTAAGGAAGGTGCCCTGCTGGACCTGTTGTTTGTGAACAGAGAAGGACCACAAAATGATTGAGTTTTCGGTTCTTGGAGAAGTAACAAGAGGTATCATCAGAACTGACACCTTGGACTTCCAGAGGGCAGACTTTGGCCCATTTAGGAGCCTGGTTGACAGAGTCCCTCGGGAGGCAGTCCTGAAGAGCAAAGGAGTCCAGGAAGGCTGGACATTCTTCAAGAAGGAAATCTTAAAGGCGGTGGAGCTGGCTGTCTCCATATGCTGAAAGATGAGCCCGCAGGGAAGAAGACCAGCTTGGCTGAACAGAGAGCTTTATCTGGGACTCAGGAAAAAAAGGAGAGATTATGACCTTTGGAAGACGGGGCAGGCAGCTCAGGAGGACTACAAGGAGGTCGTGATGTTATGCAGGGAGAAAATTAGAAGGGCGAAACCCCAACTAGAACTTAATCTGGCTACTACTGTAAAAGACAATAAAAAATGTTTCTATCAATACATTAGCAACAAAAAGAGGACTAAGGAGAATCTCCATCCTTTATTGGATGTGGAGGGAAACATAGTGACCAAAGATGAGGAAAAGGCTGATGTACTTAATGCCTTGTTTGCCTCAGTCTTTAATAGCCAGACCAGTTGTTCTCTGGGTACCCAGCCCTCTGAGCTGGAAGACAGGGACAAGGAGCAGGCTGAAGCCCCCCATTCATCCAAGAAGAAATGGTTAGTGACCTGCTTAGACACACAGAAGTCTATGGGGCTGGATGGAATCCACCCAAGGGTACTGAGGGAACTGGTGGAAGGGCTCACCAAGCTACTTTCCATCATCTACCAGCAGTCCTGGCTAACCAGGGAGGTCTCAGTTGACTGGAGGATGGCAAATGTGATGCCCCCCTACAAGAAGGGCAGGAAGGAGGATCTGGGGAACTACAGGCCTGTCAGTATGACCTCAGTGCCTGGGAAGGTCGTGGAGCAGATCATCTTGAGTTCCATCATGTGGCATGTACAGGACAACCAGGCTATCGGGCCCAGTCAGCATCAGTTTATGAAAGGCAGGCTCTGCTTGACTAACCTGATCTCCTTCTATGACAAGGTGATCTGTGACCCGCTTAGTGGATGAAGGAAAGGCTGTGGATGTAACAAGGCCTTTGACACTGCTTCCCATGGCATTCTTCTGGAGAAACTGGCTGCTCATGTCTTAGATGGGCATACTCCTTGACGGGTTAAAAACTGGCTAGATCTCCAGGCCCAAAGAGTTGTGGTGAATGGAGTTAAATTCAGTTGGTGGCCGGTGGCAAGTGGTGTTCCCCAGGGCTCAGTATTGGGGCCAGTTCTGTTTAATATCTTTATCAATGAGCTGGATGAGGGGATCGAGTGGACCCTCAGTAAGTTTGCAGACAACACCAAGTTGGGTGGGAGTGTTGATCTGCCTGAGGGTAGGAAAGCTCTGCAGAGGGATCTGGACAGGCTGGATTGATGGGCCAAGGCCCATCAATCATAACCTCATAAGTATGAGGTTCAACAAGGACAAGTGTTGGGTCCTGCACTTGCGTCACAACATTCCCATGAAATGCTACAGGTTTGGAGAAGGGTGGCTAGAAAGCTGTCTGGTGGAAAAGGACCTGGGCTTGGTGGTCAGCTGCCAGCTGAATATGAGCCAGCAGTGTGCCCAGGTGGCCAGGAAGGCCAGTGCCGTCCACTAGAAATAGTATGTCCAGCAGTGCTAGGGAAGTGATCATCCTGCTCTACTCAGCAGTGCTGAGGCCACACATGGAGTATTGTGTTTATGAAACTTTCCACTGGACGTGTTTCATTATGAAATGGTAGGTGGAAAGAGTCTAGCGGCCTCTGGAAATAGTTTTTCATTTTTATAAATACATATTATGTAAAACAGATCAGCTGCAAAACTGACCCATCATGGCCTGGGTTAGTTCGTCATAGGTCTTAAGGCATCTGCAGGTACAGAAGAGTCTTAGCAGGATTTTCAGGAATACATAGCTGTCTGAGTGAAAGTTTTCTTAGATGCTCAAAGCTGCCTAGCCACAGCAGGACAGAGCCAACATAATTTGCTTCCTTAGGAAGCCATTACATTATCTTTAGCTGAAATTTAGGCTACTGAGAGGCAACTTTCAGAATCCCAGCTAAGTTGTTTAAGGGGACTTGGGTATCATTGCACTGCAGTACAGCTTGTGGGTTGGAAAAACTGTAACCTAACCAGCTGAAGCACTTAAAATCCCAGCTATTTTGGGATCTTGAGACTTTTTATCTTCAATTAATGAACACTGTGACAATTTTGATGCCAGTGTATGGATATGAGTAGTTGTCAATTCGATATGCTTCTGGTGTATGAGCCTAACATAGCTGTCAGTTCAACCTGAGTCCTGTCTGTCAGGTTCCAACTATCTCCTCACACACATTTCTAAAAGAGCAGGGAATGGACACTTCAGACCAAGGCAAACAGCTGTGCTGTAAAATAAATGGATTTAAATAGACCAGCAAGAGCATCTGGAAGAGCTGTGTTATGCAGCTGTAGTCATGCCTTTTAAGCTTTGAAAATTGTGTTGTATTGTCTTAGGTGGCCCAATTCCATCCAACAACATTCTCTTTCCCTTTTTTGTAGTCCTTCTTTATCAATATCATTTGTAGATATGTTATTTGAGAACTGATGACCCAACAGCTGTACTGTTTTTGAGAAATGGCATGATAATACTACAAGTTGCTATAGCAATACCAACTCCACACACTATGAAACCAGCTTTTTTAGACTGACACCATGGAAATACATCCAAAATGCCTATCTAAAGTTTCAGTCATCTGAAAATCAAGCTGTTAGTAACTCTTCTGCTTTGCATGTTGGCACCAAAGTGTTCTCTTTTCCTTAAACCAGACTGTGAGTACAAACTGCTAGGAAACTCATTTGTGTCCACTGTAGAATGTAGGGCTGATTCAGAAGGGTTATGTTTTCTTTGCAGCACTGGTGGCTTTCCTCATATTTTGTGAGCTTCCTAACTTGTTTTCTGTTAGTGATCATATCCTTTATAATCAGATTTTGAGTGGAAACACTGCAGAAGTTATGTAACGTCCAAAGGTGCAGATTGGTTTTGGCACTTGGATTGTCTGACATGAGCATTGAGCACTTTCAGGTTCAGTGTGTTCATACCAAAAAAATCAGACAGAATGTCTCTCACCATTTTAGACAATTCTCTGGTTTGAATTCCGCATTCAGAATAGTATTCTATATGCATAGTTGTGGTAATTTTGCTCCGTTTTAGCCTTCTGGAAAGTCTGCACCTTCTGCTGGATGCTGGAAAGTAAGCATCTTCTCAATATGGGAGCTGCATATAGGCCTCCTCAGAGAGGGCTGTGAAAGGGTTCCTGGTGACTTAAGTGGACACTAAATCAGGCTCTTCAGGTACTTCATTGTGCAGTGACTCCCTGGATATGTTTGACAAAAAGCATGAAGAAAGGTTGTCCCTGCCTTGAATCAGATGTTTTAAAATAACAAACTGCTTACACCCATGAATGCTGTGGAAGCAGCTTAAAACAAGCTTGATTGTACATGCTGTTTTCTTCAGGGAGAAGAGTGCAAGGAAAATTCAGGGAAGATCAGTGTTTTAATGAGCTGTTTGAGTGAAGAGTAATTGGTAGACTCCTTCACTGAGGAGGAGTCAGAAGACTGCATGAAGGCAAATGAGAGAAGCATGTGAAAATAGGCGTGGGGCAACAAGTTGGAAAGCATATGTTGGAAGGGGAAGAGAGCCTTGGAAGAAGATTTGAAAGGGAGTGGTATAATCTTAGAGGTAGAAACTGTTCTGTATAGGTAAGAAAGGAAGAAGAGATGCTGTAGGAGAACGTAAGATATGGGGCACAATAGAGGAATTGAGCCAAAGTTTATATATCGCAACACTAGAAGGTCCGAGCACATAGGGCAGGTGGAAGATGGATGGATGATGAAAATGCAATTGCAGCATACTGGAAAGGTGAGAGACAAGTAGGTAAAGAGGGTGGTGACAAGGACTGCATAAACACAATAGAGTTCAATAAAAGAGTTTTGTGAATCTGAAATTGTAGGATTTCAAAAAGGAAATTGAATGGGGAAGGAAGAAGTGGGAGATATATTCTGGTTTTATGCAGTCTGGATTTTTTTCTGAGAAGACATTTTCCACCTGCATGGTAGAGAGGAGTTAAGAGGTCACTGTGAGTGACCAATGAAAATTTTATTTCCTCTTCTTACAGCTTATACACAATACAAGAGAACTCAGTTGTCCTCACAGAAGTAAACAGACATTTCTTTCTTTTACAGGCTGCCAAAATGGCAAACTATTGCAAGTGTCAAAAACTGAGTGACCTTCTGTTCCTTACATTTGCCATTGTCTTCATTGTCAGTAGGCTTGGCATATATCCATTATGGTGAGTAAGCATATCATTTTCCTCAAATGCTAAGCATCAAACAAGCTTGGAAATAACTATGTTGTAATTGAACGTGATTCATTGACATTACTGTTTCCCAGAACACCAAGGAGCACCAAACATAGCCAGGTGCTGAAATAGCCTATTTGCTAGAGTGCCATTGTTTACTGTGTGCTAGACAAGAAACACAGGGGGTTTCTGCTGGTTTTAAGGTAGAAGCTTCAGGTTAGCAGTTGGTTGCCTGTGTTGGCAAGAAGTTAGAGGATAAATAAAGTATTACTTGCTGAAGACACTGACCAGAGCTTAAGCTTGAAGCTAGGGTCTTCTTAGCTTTCAGTGTGCACTTTATGAACATGTTCATCTTAAAGAAAAACAGGGTGAGATAAGGAAAGTCTGGCCCACTGAAATCAGTATAAGGATGTTATTACCATGCAGATTGAAATACTGCAGGCTACTCCTTTTCCACCCCTCCTTTGAACCCCAAAGAGGTCCTGGGGGAGCTGTGTAATACATACATCTATAAGGTAGTTATACAGGTGTTACTGTAATCTCGCCTCTTTCCAGACAAAGGCAGCTACTTGCATGTGCACATACCCTCTCTTCGAGGTACACACACAGGCATGCACACAGACACGACATAGGCGTTCAGTTCTTTAGCTTGGGTCTTCAACATACACAATGTGGCTGGCTAGTTAGGAAATACCCTGTTGCACTGAAGTGTAGAAACCCATTCTTATTTCTCTCTAACCTATGCCCTGTGTATGAGGGGGGCTGGGAGAAGGTGTTGGCCTCACTCTTTTGTGTTCTGTATCCTTCCTTTCTCTCATATGAACAGAACTAGCCCGAATCTCTGTATCCCTATGAGAGTAAGAGGTGTCTGTCGTTGCATCAGAAGATAACAGTGATAGTTTTGCTTTTGAGAAGCACCAAGGTTGCCAGAAATGTTATCCTTTGCAGAGGTTTATTTAGAGATACTACCACCAAGCTCCTTATTTAAGCATGCATAAGATTTACAGATGCCAATATCAACCTCTCTGCCACAGTTTCCTTTCAAATCCTCTATAATGATCTCTCTTTGGGGTTTTGTTAGTGCAAACAGGATAAGACCAAGGTGCCCTTAGGGAGCTGTGTCATCAGCTCTGCTTAACAGTACAATGCAGAAGTCTCATTTAGCATTTAATGACTACAAAGATAATGTGATAATGCCTGGTCCCTGCTGCGCTGTGAGCTGGTGAAGGACCATGACAAAAGGAGGAAATGGATGGACACACAAGCTGCATGTTAAAAAATGCGCTTTTTTTTTTTTTCCCCAAGGAGCAATTGTTTTCTTCTTAAACAGCTTTGCTTCTCTTTCCTCAGTCCTTCCTTGAAGCTAATTTGGCCACTCACTGAATTTCTGTAAATTAAGTAATCTAATTTTTCTGCTTGCATGATCTCAGATAGGAAAAAATGGTGGTAGTCTTGTTTGTAGGTTTTATCTGCCTATTGCATTCTGTTTTATATTGGGAAATGGAAGGAGGACCCAATTCCATCAGTGCAGTTCTGTCACTGGAGACCGCAGTCCATGACGCTGCTTCAGGGAAGGCTCAGTCAGACGATGACTGGGTGGGTTCACAAGGGGGAAGTCATACTTAACCAACCTGATAACCTTCTATGGTGAAATGGCTGGCTTGGTAAATGAGGAGAGAGCAGTGGATATAGTCTACCTTGACTTCAGTAAAGCTTTTGACTTCCTCCCGGAAGAGCTGAGAGAGAAACTGATAATGTATGGGCTAGATGAGCAAACAGTGAGGTAGACTGAAAACTGGCCGAGCAGCCAGACCCCGAGGGTGGTGATTGGTGGTATGAAGTCTAGTTGGGGGCCAGTAACTGGCAGTGTACCCCGGGGGTCAATGCTGAGTCCAGTCCCATTCAACATTTTCATTAATGATCTGGATGATGTAGCAGAGTGCATTGTCAGCAAGTTTGCTCATGTTTCAGCCTGATGTAGCAGAGGGTTGTGCTGCCATTCACAGGGAAGGAACCTCAACAGGCTATGTCAACATTTCTGTTGACACAGAAAGAACCTTATGAAGTTCAGCAAAGGGAAGTGTAAAATCCTGCACCAGTGTATGCTGGGGGCTGACCAGCTGGAAAGTAGCTTTACACAAAAGGAACTGGGGATCCTAATGGACACCAAGTTGAACACGAGCCAGCAATGTGCCCTTGTGGCAAAGAAGGCTAATGGTGTCCTGGGGCTGCAGTAGGAGAGGTGTTGCCAGCAGGTTGAGGAAGGTGATCCTTCCCTTCTACTCGGCACTGATGAGGCCACACCTGGAGTGCCATTTCCAGTTCTGGCATACCCAGTACCAGGGAGATACAAAGCTACTGGAGGCAGTCCAGCAAAGGATCACTGAGATTGATTAAGGAATTGGAGCACCTTTCACATGAGGAAAGGCTGAGAAAGGTGGGCCTTTTTAGCACAGAGAAGAGAAAGCTGAGGACACATATTATCAATATATGTACGAAGGGAGAGCATAAAGAGGATTGAGCCATGCTCATTTCAGTGGTGCCCATGGCCAGGACCAGAGGCAATGAACATGAACTGAAACACAGAAGGTTCCATCTAAACATCAGGAAAGGCTTTTACACTGTGAGGGTAACTAAGCACTGGCACAGATTGTCCAGGGGGGTTGTGGAGTCTCTTTCCTTGGAAATACTCAATAGCTGTATGGATATGGTACTGGGCAGCTTGCTACAGGGGACCCAGGTTGAGAAGGGTGGTTGGACAGGATGACGTCCAGAGGTCCCTTCCAAACTCAGCCATTCTGTGATTCTGTCAGCTGCCTCAGGTGTTTAGCTGTGACTCCAGCTTTTAAACCTCACTCTGTATTATTTGAAATGGCGAAGAAGTAACTGCTGACTTGAATTTTTTTGTTACTCAAACACAAACTGTATTAGAGCACTGCTATGTGCTTGCCTTGCTGAATAGTTAACAAAGAGCAGATTAATCTTGTCCAGAATGAACAGTTTTGAAGGAGGTCATTAATCTCACATTTAACTAGAAACAGCTGACCAATATGCTTTTTCTCTTGAGACATCTGAAAATCAGCAAGGTCACGATTTTCCCATCCTTTACATCCTAAATATGGTAGTCAAGTTTTGGGAAGTCCAGACTTTCAACCTGAAGTGTTTAAAATAATACTGTGTGTTTATAACTGGAACTAAAGCTCAGAAAATGGAGGTTCATGCTGCCTCAAGTGATTTCTGTGAAGCCAAGTGTCACACTGTGCAGGAAGCCCTTGCTAGGACTAGGCAAATTGTAAATTAAAGATTGACATGGCTAGTAGGAATCAGATATAGAACTGAAGTCTGTGCAAGTGTCCCTAATACATTCCTCAGGCTGACTGTCAGAGTCCTGGAAGAGATTACCATCACAGTGAAATGTTATCTAGCAAGTGTTGAAACTTGAGCCCTGCTTTATAACTGTGGCATTTTTTGCTGGTGTTCTGGATGTGCCCATCTATTCCCGTATGTGTTCAGTGAGGGCAGCACTGCTGTGCCCCTTTAGATTGAACCTTGTCTGAATCCTGCTCTATAGAGCAGCACTGGTGCTGCTGAATGCAGGTAAAAATCAAAGCAACTAGACCTGGGGAAGAGAGAAGAGGGCTGCACAGTAGCTTCTATTGTTGATGTCAGCTCCCTTGGTAACGAATATTGGGCTAATGAGGGTAGTAGGTTACAGCCGTGGATAAGGTTTGCTGCTGGGATGGAAAGATCAGCATAGAATCTTGAAGACCGTGAAGGCAGAGGGGATATTTATTGTGGGAATTCATCAGCCGACAGTGTGCTATGTGCTTCTGTGTCACAGAGTGGTTACACTGGCAGTCCCTCTGCCTCTCCTCTCCCTAAATCAATGAAAGAACACATTTATTTATCTGTATATGCAGATTGTTCAGTGTGGTGTATATGATCTTTGATTTTTAAGACTACCTTATTTCCAGACCAAAGCCTTGATGTATGTGCTCCTAATGATTACCCTTATATGCATCTATAATCACAGAGCCCAGAAGCAGTTTCATAGTTGTCATGTGGGCATTGTGTGGGGGAGTCAGGGTTAGCAGGGATGAAGCATGGTATGTATGAACGTGTCTCTCCCAAATCCTTTTTCTCTTGCGAAGCAGCAATTCTAAGTCTTCACACCCATTAGCTGAGATGTCAGCAGAGATGAGTCATTGGAGCGGCAGCAGGCCAGGAAGCATAGCTTTGCTCTCCTTTGCTGAATATTCAACATAGCAAAATTTGATGCCTGATTAATATTACATAAATATGCAAATTTTTCTAGCATAAAAACTGAGAGGTATAAAATTGGTGTGTGCGTAATGTAAAAGGAAGCCTGTAATTTATAAGAAAACTTCCCCCACACAGGAAGATGAATACCCAAGACAGTCTTCCACATCGTGCTGGCATGCTGTTGTGCTCCAGCTTTGCACAAGTGCCATTTAATTTTGCATAAAGGTGCTAATAAAGAATTCAGAATGTATCAAATGCTGTTGTTTGAAGGTTGTTCAGCAGTGGGGCTAAGACAAAAGAAACTGGCAATTAGCTATATATTTAGCAGTCTTTCTGCAGGCATCTGGAGTTCATTTCAGCAATAATTCAAAAACCCCAGGACACTTTCTGCCTCCTGCTGCTAAGTGAATGTAGGAGTAAAGCTGCTATTTTCACTGACAAGACATTTTGCTTGTGAAATTCTCTCACTTGCGCATAATCACTGTTCTAGCAAATTACAACATAAAACACAGCTCTCCATGAGTCAGGGGAGCATGATGCCTTCTCAGATGATACAGGATTGTAGGGAGAACGAAAGCAATCTCAAACCAAATAACTGATATAAATTATGTGAGCCCTTGGCAAGTCTAATCAGGCTGGTCAAAGCAGTTACCTCAAGCCTTTCTGTATTTCAATAAGCATTGCTATTTCTCTTCCCTAGGCCTCAAATGCTAATTTTTTACTGTAGTTACATAGACATAGCCTTCTCTCTGATGATAAACGAATGGTTTGCTTTTTGCTGTTATTTTGTTTTTCTTTCAATGTCCAGGAAGGGAAACTCCATGGGGTTGTAATATTTATTAATAATTTTTTGAGGTGTGCAGATGACATACAGGTGTCTTCCATTCCAGGAGACATGAGTGAAGAAGGTGATACACTGCATTTTCCAATCTTTCTTTGCTCATTGCTAGCTGCAGACTTCATGTTGTAAGAACTGTGAAACTCCTCAAGTCTGGGCTGTACTAGAGACTCAAGACTACTCACTTACTTTGCTTATTCTTCTGGAATACATATTTTTTTTACAGGGTAGTTCGAATAAACCTCCTAATGCTGTGAAGCGTTTGGTATCTGAAACTGGTTTCAGGAAGTGAACCTGAATGAGGGTATTTCCACGAGTTTCAGTGGAAGAAAGATGGTTGGTGTGGAGGGAGATAGAAGGTTACTAAACCTGTTCATTGTTTTAAAAGATAGCTTAAGGTGAGTAAAGGTGTAACTTTTGGGTTTGAAAGAAGAAGGCGGCTCCCAGGAAAGCTAGGTTGATGTTTACCAGGTGAGGGCACCAACCTGGTAAATTCAGATTCTTTCAGGTTGCTCTGACTAGTAGTAGTATGCACTTCTTTTTCATACTTCAGATTATTTTAATAATCAGTTATATTGTATGAGAGGTAGAACACAGTGGGTTTCAGGGCAGTGGTGCTGTCAAAAGGCAAGGAAGCAGGGGAATGGCATTGGCATTCGTGTGACCTGTGAGGTCTCAACATGCGCATATTACGTGGATGCACTGACAAATGTAAAACAGCAGCTTAACTGTACAAATGTAGATGAAAGCCTAATTTAAGCTGATTATGGAGGACACAGGTCATGTTCTGCATGTGCTGTCCCCCAAATTCTCATCCAGGCAAATTTGGTATAACCCAAGTAGTCTGTATGTCTTCCTGTCCTTGTTGTCTTCAGATACTGTCAGTGCCTGGACTAGTGTACCACGTTAAAAACTGTGACAGACAGTCAACCACTTTAGTTGGTATAGTCTTGTTTAGTGTCGGTAGGTATGTCTTAACTGGCTCTTCTGTTTGTGAGTCTGTTTGGAAAGGTTCTGTCAAAAAAAAAGATGGCAAAAATAATACTGTTATAACTCAGGGCTGTTTCACGTGCATGTCTCCTCATCAACTGCAAGGTACTGTTGCTAAATGTGATTTTTATGCCAACAAACCCTAGATAAGCATGGGTCTTCCAGTCCTCAGACGAACAACTTTGTTCCTTGTTAATCTTTCCTTTTTAAAGCTGATGAGAGTACACACAGTCTGGCTTATGGCTGATTTCTAATTGCCTTTTCATGGCAATGAGTGTCTCCATGAACCAGACAAGCATGCCATGATCCTTGCTGAGTTAAAATTAACTTCTGTTCACCATGGTGTGCTGCAATGAACCTTAGTTACTTATTACCAGTCTTTCTCTCATCTCTGCATGACTGGCTGAATAGCTCTTCCTGAGTTTCATCACTGCTTGAACAATAGCGTGGGATAGAGCCATGCTGTTAATGCACACACTGGCTCTCACTATCCAGCATTGCCGGTCTGCACTGATCTCTCTCCTTTCCTATATCCTGGAATCAGCTTCTCTCTGCAGGGGTAGCGCAGAGCCCCCACGATTAGCAGATGCTGCAAATATTTGCTGAACCTCTCTTTTTCCTAGCTTCGTTCTTTTTCTTGCTGATATTGACTGTTTCTGTGCAGCTCTTAACATGCACAGAAATTGAGTCTTTCATACTGGTTTTCTTTCCTGGCACGTTTTCTCCTGTTTGGCCCTTGGAACATGTGTTATTATTGGAAGGCAGCATGTAGACCCTGGCAGAGTCACCCTGCTTTTTTCCTCTGAACATACTGGTAAAACAGAAAGCTCAAACCTACCCTTAAAAAGCATCCTGCTATGTCAGAGCAATGCGTAGGCACTAGTTAAAGCAAGAAACCTGATCAGCTTTTTGACATGGTAAGAATGTAGGTAGCCAGATAACTGCCCAGACCTTGTCTGGACTCTGAATGAACACAGTGTTTTGTGATGGTTTTAGTTACTCTCACTGGATCCTAAGGTCAGTGAAAACCTTTCTAGCCTGGCTACTATTATGTATAGAGCTGGACAAACATTTCTGATTGTTCTACAGAAAAATAACTTTTTTATTAAGAGAATAAATCTTTTCTGGCTCATTTTGCTCAGAATATTGTGTAAATCAGAGCACAATCTAAGTTGTTTCTCAGTTATTGAAGGAATAAATTATGATTTTGATCTGAGGTACTTGATTCCTGATGTTATTCATGCTGTCAGTGAGTGGATGCTGGAGAACTAACAAAAATAATCAGCTGTGCTTATATTTCAGGCTGTTTGTAGTTTCAGCAGGCAACTTATAAACCATCATTGTATCAGAAGCATTTAATAAAGTTTTTGTCAAGCTAACTACAGTATACTTGAAAAACTCATAGACTTCAATTTATGGATTAAAAAGAAGGTTTCATTAACTAAGTCTCCATAAATTTACTCACAGCTCCTGTCTTGACTTTTTAGCAGCACATATATAGTGTTGCCATCCCATTTGCTTTTGACAAAATATTACCCGATTTTGTCCTTCCTAGTGCCTGGTTATTTTATTTCCTAAAATTGTTTACAGTGCTTGTGAACTCAGGCCTCTGAGTGCTATATGAAGCAAAGCTGAAGTGTTTGGAGTGCCGGCTTAATACTGATCCAGCTATTTACAGGGAAGCTATAAGAAATGGAAAGGTTACAGGTGGTGTTCACCATTGTGGGTTTGCAGTGTAAATAACAAAAAGTGGCATTTGCTCAGTGTTTCCATTTTTAAGATTTTCATGTGATCACAACAGGAAAAAATAATATGAAAAAAGATTTCATCAGACTTCCAGAGCTGATTCTTATCCTCATTTTTAGTTTCTACAGACTGTACCCTGTGGCTGTAATAATGCTTTCTGTTGTCAAGGATAGGCTGTTCAGTCAGTGTTCTTACTTTACTCCTTCTGTTACGAAATAGATCCTTTCTAAAACCTGTGCTCTGATTGAAACCATTTCTGTGGCACTTCTTTTGCTCAGAATTATTCTGATGAGTGTAAATGTCTTAGGGGAAGGGAAATAGCATTGGTGTTTTTCCTGTGGCCAGACACGTTAGCCACTTTTAAACCAGCTCAGCAAGGCGTGGTGACTGGAGAGTATGGATGACCCAAGGAGGCTGAACTGAGGTTTGCTTCTGCCGTGGTACTCAGCTTCCTGTATACGCTGCTTTGTAGTGAGCTGAAGTTCTCCAAGTCTCTTCTGAAGTGGCATCACTTGCAGGATGGAGGGGAGAAAAAAAGAGGCTGACCATGGGAATTTGAAGTTTGACTGTTGTGGGTTTTTTTTCTAAAAGAGAGGTATGTGAGGAAACTTTGCCCCAGAATACATCCTTAATTGTTGCGCATTCTGTGGAGCAGAGAGCTGTGCTGGTATGGGGTACCACAGACAGCCCATACGGGTGCTGACAGTCTAGGTGGCTGTAGGTAGTTCTCCCTCAACCTCTTTTCTCTTAGAGGCTGTATCTGTAGCACCAGGGTTTGCTCTTAGGGGAGTGTATTTTGTAGTGCTGCAGAGTTGATAGAAAAGCGGAGCAATGCTACTGGTTCACTGTGAACTGCTGATGTATGTAGGACATAAAAGTAATAGCTGTACAAAAGCATGGGAATATGATAGTTAACTTACCAGCTGTAAATAGTAAATGGCTTTTGAACACCATGATCAACAGCCGTGATGCAGCTAGGGCCTTATTACTACTCCTACTGCTTGCTAGGAGGAGGTCATTGTGGCTAAACACTTTGAGAAACCCCACATCTGTGTAAGTGAGCACATTCTGTTGGTTTCATCGATGTTGCACGATGGCAGAGTTTGATCCACAATAGCTATGATCGTTATTTAGAAAACTGGATTAACCTGAAAACTGTTTAAAGCTGATTTCCCAAACTTTGGTATGGAGGAAATTTTTATGATGCCTGTGGGGGCAAAGGTACAGTTGATTGGGGTTTTGATGTTGGGGGTTTTTTCCCTTCCCATCCACATCTTTTGGCATTTCTTCCACAACTGAACCATAATATTTGAGTCGTTTGTTTGAAAGATGAGTCCTTGGCCAGCACTGTGCCACCACACTTCCTTAACTTGTGTGATTTTTAAGGATTTAAAAATTATTCCATTACTCTAGGGACATGTTCTCGGGACTAGACCAATGAGTCCAAAGTGTCATACACCTACTGTTGATGTAAACCTCCTGAAGGACATTGGGTACCTGGCAGAGAACTGGCTGCAGCTGTTCTGTGCTGTTTTCTGGGCTTTTGAGCTAGTTCTGTTTAGTTCCTTCATGTACAGAAAGTTTGGGGAATCTTTTTCTCCCAAAATGTCTGCCATGGCATATAGCTAAACACAAGGCAGCGTGTCAGTGTGTGCTCCGAAATCAAGAGGAAGAACCATTCCTTGAGCAGAGGTACTGCGCTTAATTTTAGTCAACAGAAAGAGGCATGGGGAAGGCTTTTTTGTTCTCTGATACCCTGTTTTGCAAAGATTGGAAATTGGCCTCCTATAGTTTACAACAAATGCCTTTCCTATTTGGAGAATAACAAACTCTAGGCACACGTATCTTGATACATATTCTCTGTTGCTCATATAAAAGTTATGTGTACCTGGAGATTTTCAGTTTTGGAAGTGTCATTCCTAGCATAATGTTTCTCTGTGCCTGTGTTATGATCACAGGCCTTTACACAAGCATTTTGCCAAACACATTACTGATATAACATTTTCCTGAGTATAATTACATTCTACTAGGAAATTTGAATTCTCTCCATATCCTAATGTCTATTGAAAGACTCTCCTGGGATTTGAGCTTGGATTGTGAAGTTGTCTCTGACCTTGTATTCTTGTTTTTTTCTGTCCACAAGAGTGGGAATGCTATTATTCATACCAGTGGCTGCAAAATCAGTTAATGGGAAGTAACTGTTGATGAGAAGCAATTGAGCGAAGAGAAAAGCACAGCTGAACCTTAGGCAGTGACAGCTTGATTGGAATCATCTCTTGTATAGGACATCAAACATGAATAATTTCCTGCCTGTTTCGTCATTTTAGTTAAGTAATTGGAAATCCCATTGATCTACTCAGGGCTTAAAATAACACAGTCTCAGTGGCAGGGCTGTGATTTCTGCAAAGAGGTATTGTTCCCAATTAGTATTAGAGCAGAAGCTACCCATCTCTAGAAGCAGCTGAGCTTGTGTTTGCACCATGTCAGGAAATGCTCTGGTGTGGGACTAGTATAGGTGAGCAGAACTCCACGTGATGCTGAGCTCACTGATAAAACTGAAGTGTGTGGATTTAATGTTGCTCTGAATACTGACTCAAGAGTTTATATCCCTTCTGTCGCTGCATTTTGTGGGGATCTTTCACGAACTTTACTGTCTAAAAGAAGAGGGTAATGAGCAACAACAACCAAAAAATCTGAGGAATTCATCTGAGATGCTGTTAAAAGATCATCTCTTTTTCTCTCCCCCCATCCTTCCTTCCCTGCTTCATTAATGCTGTGTGAGTGACTGATTCATCTGTCTCTTCTCAGTTCACAGTGGGTCTCTGCTGCTCCCCTCGTATTTGCCATGCACTGCTAAGTAGCATAAATCCTACTCTGGGGACTGAAAACCTAAGAGATGGCAGGATCTGAAAAGGGAAACCAGCTTGCTCTTCCACTCAGCAAGAACCAAGAAGCATCTGTTCAGAGCAGAACAGTGATATAGACACAGTCCTAACAGCAGCTGGCTGAGCTGAAACTCAGAAGAGGAAGAAGTTGGCAGTATGGCCCTTTATGTACTGGATGTGCTATAATTAAACATGTAGCTGTACTGCATCTTGAGGGCTCCAGGACATGCAAGTGCTATAGACCAAGGTTCCTTGAATTTAATGAGGATTTTGCATATCATTTCATACCCTTCTCAGGTGAATGGCTGGGTAACTCATCTCAAGTCTCTCATCAGAAACATCTGTATGTCATGTCACCTCTTGTGTAAAGTTAGCTTAGCATTGTCATTGTAAGTAACTGGGACAGCCTGAGATATGAAATCCTATTAGGTTTCAATCTAGGTCTAAATCCCAGAAATAAATCTTGACCACTGGTGTATGTAGCTGATTTATCATCCTATGGCTGATCAACACGTGCACATATATGTGCTTTCACACTCCACTGCCTCTTCATTTATCTGTTAATCTCAGTGATATTTTTTCTTTACCCATCAGTTTTATGGGATCTTTTAAGCAAGTAAGTAATCCATAGTATTTTATAAACAAGCTAATGAATTAATCTTCCCAGCATCTTTGCGTGACTGACAAGACATACCAATACGTTGTGCCCATCTTGAATAAAAAGTGAACTATGTAATTAGAAAATCTTTTTGGATCACATAATAAGTGAATAGAAAAGCAAAATCCAGAATTTAGGACTCCTGGCTCTTTGTTTTCTGGTCTTGGTAACTTTTTACCATTTATAATGGAGAATAAACCTCTGTGTTTTGGGGCACAAGTAAGTGCAATTGTTTATTTTTTAAAGGAAAAAATCAGAAAAAGCAGAAGCATTGCTGGCAGTAGTATTGTTGTATTACTTGCACTAAATAGGATCTGAATTTTATTAATGCCCACCTATTTTCTATCTATTTGCTCTGTAGTGAATGCAGTATTGAAGGATGTCCCAGTGCAGCCAGTTATGGTGCAATACAGAATACCGTTGTCTAATATATATTTGATAAGGAAGATAAAGACATTTATTCTGAATTATTTAAACAAGCTGGTATCACGTTTTGCTGTCCTTGGCTATGCTTTGAGACTCCTGGCTATCGCACTGGGGTTACAATATGTCTTTTATTCAGCATGTTGCACACGCAGTGTGTTGGTTGCTGGACTGTGCTGCAGAAGTTAAGGCACTGCAGTAGCACTCATTTCAGCTGCACAGTTTCTGCTCCCATTGGATGTGATAGTAGTGCCCATCACCCCACTGTGCTTCATTCTGCAGAGCTTATCATGAATTTCCTGCCTATCTGGAAGAATGCCTACTTTTTCCACATGGCCTTCTTTCTCACCTCCTTTCATTCCTCTCAGGATCCTTTCAGGAACAAACACAGCATGGTTTTGCCAATTCTCAGGCAAATGTAAATAAGCATTTTACTCTTCCACCCATCCCTCTCTTTCTTTATTTCTCTTCCTTCATCTCCCTTTTCTCATTCCATCCGTGGTGCAAGACAAATGATCAACATGACAAGAATGAGTAACTGCTCTCTGGGAGCCTGGGCTTGTGCCCACTAGGTTGAGGGGAGGGAGTGTAATCTTACCGGAGTCAGTCTATGGGCCTGTTGCTGATAGCCTCCCAAGTTCTGCTTAGCTGGATAGATAAAGAGTTAGATGGTAGAGGAAAAACCTGTGTTATTGTTGATGTGATGCAGCTGATTGTTTAGTAGTTGTTGAAAATGTGTTAATTGTATTCTTTGTGTTCAATTAGAGCAGTAGTACAGTAAGTACAGAATTACCTCTACCAGTGTCTGGGATACTGTGGCAGCATTCCTGAAATTCTACCATAGATTCCTCTAAGAGAGTAGATTGGATCTTAAGTGGTGAATTTGTTTTCATTTGCCTTCATCAGCCACACTACATAATTCAAAATGCTAAACTGAGAGCTTCACGCAGCCAGGTGCACAGCCCTGCTTGGGATGTATTTAACCAGAGAAGAGAGAAGAATACCTTCCATGGGATTTTGTTGTTTTGTCTAGCTATCAAATCTTTCAGGGCCTCAGAAAAACTTCTACAGTTCAGAACCTATTTTCCAAAGCAGAAGCCAGCGTTTTGTTTCAAACTGTGGAGACTCGAGAAATGCTGACCAAATTTTTCAGAGGTAGAGCACTCGCAGCTTAAAGTAGTTTCTCCCTGCGAGGTCAAGTCCAGCTGTTTCAAGTCAGATAGCTGAGAATCAGTTTCCACCATTCATTATGAAAAGCTGGGATTTAACCACTGGAGAGCTCTGAAAGATTCCAGCAAGCATGTTTGCAGGGTTAAGTGCCTGACTGCCTTTTTGAGTATTTGAACCTAAGATTTATTTGCATATACATCCCATGGGCACTTTCTCCTTTGTGTAATCCATTCTCACACTGCTTTTTCCAGTCCCTGTTATTTGTGTATTTGGGTAAAATGCTTCTTTGAATCCTTTGGATTCAGTGGAATTGGTGGAAGGTTGTCAAACTTTTCTCCCCTCCCTCCCTTCCTCAGTCTCTACAAGTAGAATTTCTCTCTGTATTCTGCTCACTAACCTTATGATTTTTCACCTCATTTCAGACTTTTGGCATGAAATAATTAATTTATTCTGAGAGAGAAAGTTTATTTGCTTTTTTCAATTTTTTTACAGTTTTCTATATTTTTCATTCAATATCTGCTCAGTCCTGCTTGCTTAGATGTAGCCTTAGCTCCATCTGCACACCTAGCCTACACGTCAGGTCACTGACCCCTCTTAGCGTTGCTGAGCAATTAGGGAAATCCTTTATGCAGCTTTAATGGAGAGTTCCAGTCCTGTCCTTAGTCTCCAGACACGAGCATCTTAGGAAGAGGTCTGTTTTTTCAATGAAGGCTCATTTCCCATATCTAATACACAGTTGGTGAGTCATTTGCACAGTGAAACCACTTTTGGAACCAGAAGCACTCTTTTTGGCCTTGCTGTTGTCTTGATATTTTGGAAAAAATAGGACCATCTGCATCTCTAATGCTGCTTTTTTGACTTGAGTCCTGCGGAAATGCCCAGAGGTGAATTTGGTCCAGTGAATGAAATATAAACTGAAACCTGTAGAAACTGCATTTACAATTCAGGAACATACAAAATTTTAAATGTAAAAAAAGGCAATAGTAGCTTTACATATAGGAGTTGTTGATTTCAAGTTTGAATTTGATATAGTGGTTAGAACTAAAATGAGTACTGGTGAAGTACAACAGTGCTGACTGCAGCTGCGTTTTGATATGCGTGAGAGCGTCCCCTTGAAGTACAAAGTGGGGTATTGGTGTGCCATGTAGAGCTACCACTGGCAGAACAAATTACACAAAGCTGCAACTGAAGGGTTTCAGCTGACAGAAGCAATAATATGACAGGGGTTTTGCAAAATGGAAAATGGTGTCTTTTTCGGATGTTCACTCCATAAACAGAAGACAGTGTAAAAACACAGCTGTATACTAAGGTTATAAACATCTGGTTCTCAGTAAATTATGAAGCAAACATATAATTTAGTGTAAGAATACAAAAATAAAAAGGTAAAAAAACTACGATGAAACACACTACAGTATTAAGGCCAGTGAATTAGAAATCACTGGCTGATTTTTGGCCAATGCACTTTACACGCATAAACCATTAGCATTGAATGTTGTATTCTGGATTTGCTGCCTGTATATACTTCTTAGTACTACTTGAGCTGACTTTGAGGTCGTTGGAAAGGACTGTGGCGAATGCGACAGGTTACTGAAAGGCTGAGCCCGCGGGCGGTAGCGCAGGGGAGCGGCGCGGCCCGGCGGGCCCTCAGCCCAGCTCCTGCCGCAGCCCCAGCGGCGCAGGCCGTTCCTCCAGCCGGTCTGCCATCTAGTGGCCAGCGGGAGGCAGCTAACTAAAAAAACCAAAAACCACCAAGACCGTAAAGGCAATGGACTTTTAATGCATTTTTATACCATCAGGGAAAATGGATGGAGGCTGGCAAATCCTTATATTGCCTTCTTTTTCTCCCCCTAGTTAACGGGCATTTACAGATCATTGTTTCTACTCTCTGTTGTCCACTCCGTGCTCTCAGGCTGAGGCCCAGGCTGAAATCGTCTGCTATGGCAGAGCATTTGGGCAGAATTAGTGCTGTATTTACAAAGTTTCAGAAGCCATATTGTAGCACGACTGTTACTGCCTGCATCTGAAATGTTCTCAAAAACTTGTTTCAAATGCCTAGAACTGCCCGAATTTCATAGAATCATAGAATAATTTGGGTTGGGAAGGACCTTTAAAGGTCAGCTAGTCCAACCCCCCTGCAATGAGCTGGGACATCTTCAACTAGATCAAGTTGCGCAGATTCAGCCTGACCTTGAATATTTCCAGGGATGCGACATCTACCACCTCTCTGGGCAACCTGTTTCCAGTGTTTCACCACCTTCATCACAAAAAATTTCTTCCTTATATCTAATCTAAATCTACCCCCTTTTAGTTTAAAACCTTTACCCCTTGTCCCATTTCAACAGGCCCTGCTAAAAAGTTTGTTCCCATCTTTCTTACAAGCTGCCTTTATGTATTGAAAGGCCACCAGAAGGTCTTACAACCCTTGCTGTGCCGAAGTATCCCCATTGTCCACCTGTCCTTTATGTCACTGCTAAACCTTAGTCTTGCTTGTACATAAGTGGTGTGTAAATTGGATTTTGTACAAAAAGTGGCCACCAGGGCTACCCAGCACCTCAGTGGGTAGCACAGACACCCGGGATATTCAAGACCCAGAATTCAGCCCCTTTACCAGTTGATTATTTTGACTTTGGATTCTTGTTGGTACTGAGGCTTCCACTAAATAAGAGTTTATGTTGGGACACACAGTTAAAGCTACCGCCATGCTTAGAAAACCCCATAAGAGGCTGAATCCTGCCACACATTTACAATTGTTTCACATGCTACTGAAGTCTCACTTTAATTGAACGGTCTCAGGCTGTTTTCAGTTCCACGTAGCACATCACTCGTGTTGCTGATACCAAGAGGGCAAAGACATCTGCAGCTGCCTGCGCTGAAACAAACCCATTGGCTTTGAGACTGGGTTTGGGAAAGAGGGTTTCAGATGGGAGCACTTAGGGAGCGTTGCCCAGCTCTTGGTACAGCTTTGTCTCATGTAACATGGGAGAGGTTGCAGCTCACTGTCACAGCCAGGGAACATGGTTTGACGAGCAGGGACTGTATGTGGGTTGCACTGTAGTATAACATTCTTCCTGCATGCTCTTACCCTGTGCTAATATGGGGGCACCAAACTCCCACTGTAAGCAGTTGAGATGGAAAAGCTTTATTTAAAAAAATGGAATAAAGTAATCTTTATTATTAATCAGGGAAGGAGTTATTTGAGATAACCAACACCTGCCAGCTTTATAAAAGAAGAGAAGAAATGCACACTGAGGATCTTTGTTTTCTATATGTGATGTTTGCAGAATGAAGTTAAACACTGAAAGCAACATTTTGATGTTTTTTCTCTCTGGAGACACCTGTGTGATTCAGTCCGAGTCACTATTACTCTGAGAACCAACTACCTGTGTGGATCCCATCTAATCAAGTACTTGTCATCTTGATTTTAAAAAGGTTTCTTTTAGATTGTTGGCTTAAGGAAAGTGTTATTATTTTTCTGTTCCTTTCAATTCTAGGATATTAAACACCACGTTGTTTGAACTGTATGAAGCTCTGGGCAATTTTCCTGCCTTGTGGGTCTTCAACGTGCTGCTTGTGATTCTTCAGATTCTGCACTGTTTTTGGTCTTACCTAATCATAAAGGCAGCCTACAAAGCCATTTCAAAGGGCAAGGTAAGACAGCACAGTTCTGTTTCATCTTTATGATTTTAACTTTTTCAATATCAATACACTGACTGTCTCTGACTGTACTGGTTACTTTTTCTTTCTGATCCATAACACATTACTGAAGACCCGTATTGTTTTATGTAAACTCTTCTTTCCTTTCATGCAAACTTTTTTCCTCCCCTTCTAACAAATGTGAGATGAGTTAATATACTCTATAGCAATTGTATTTATATGTGCTTCCACACTTCTTTTTTATAATCTGGTACACTGAACCCAAACTACATTACGGAAAATGGATTAAAAAAACCCAAAACAAACTGCTTTCATGGGGCTGACAGTTCTGTTTTCCTTCTTTATAATATTTGTTAGCAAAGTGTTCATTTCCCAGCTGGTAGCGATAGTAATAATAACACAAATTGAAATTCTACTGCCTTTGCTAGTGTCAAAGTTACAAATCACAGCCTCTTTGGTATTATTCAGGTTCTGCAAAGAGCTACCTACTTTCTTTCTAGGATTCCCACAGCACTTGCTGCCATTGTTATATTTGACAGGAAGATACAATTCACAGAAATGCTAGCCCCATTGTACTGGCTGTGCAGATACAGTGCTTACATTTAGATGATAGAACTAACGCTTACAGATCACGTAAAGTACAGCACATTTTGCCCTTAGGAGTGCCTAAGTAGATTTTTAGACATGTGACCGCCCGCAAAGTGAATGGGATTGTTCTGCAGAAAAACGCTTTCTATGAATGCACTGGAGAGCTCAGCCTGGCCCTGGACAGAGCCCAGAATCTGCCATTCACTCTGTGTGAAGCAGTGCGTTCATGAACTGTGCCTTGCCTGGAAGACACACTTCAGTCTCCTCTGCTTTTAGCGATTATTAGCCTCAGCTGTCCGGTCTGAATTACAACAGTGACTTCAAAGAGTGCTTCATACTCTTTCTTACTCTGCTTGTTTATCCTTTCCCTTGTGCTGTGCTGGAAGGCTGGGAAGTGGAACCCCTTGCATGTAAGTGTCTTTAAATTTACTATGCCAAAGATTCATTCTGTGCAGTACTGGTGTTCGTGTTGGGTTTGGGTTTTTTTTTTTTCATTTGTAGGTTCTGCTTGGTACTTTTAGCCACTGCTTGTGTTTATATATTGAAATGAAGTCTATCTTTGAAGGCCATTTTTTGCTTTGCCTAATAACATTAACACCCAATTCTATCTGTAGTATCTGGGTGCTATTATGTTACAGGCTTTTTTATACATACGTATCAGCAGGATAAGCAGCTGCTCTATCACCATTCAGGAAGCATACTTGAGAGTGTAAGTCCTCTGCTTTGTGATTCAAACAACTGTACTGAAGAAAAATTCAGATTATATGAGAGCAGAGCTAGCTTTATTCACAGTAAAACAGTGACCAGCTTAAAGATGCGTGTACATAGAGAATTCTTCTTCCCTCGGGTCTTAACTTACTTCCTCACTTTCAACCCTGTTCTTTCCATTCCCACAGTAAAATAAGCAGTGTTTTCACAACACATTACAAATATCTTACAGTAGAACTTCATCCTTAATTATTGTTTTATTTTTTATATGACTTGTATCCACCTTTGGAACAGCTCAGCAATTTATTATCATTAAATTTGTAACTAATCCTGATCATCTATTTCTTAGTTTAGGAGTTTTTTAAGCCTAGATATATGTTTTCCAGACTCCTTCTGTAGAAATTACTCCAGTGAGTTCTTTCGGGGATAAACAAAGAGAACGAAGTACTGCAAGATGTGTTGCATTTGTATCAGGTTTTAAGTGAAAAGACCCTGGTATGTGGCTACGTTTTGAAAATAAAGAGAGCGGATCACTTGTTTAATAGAAGTGACTGCAGCACAGAATCTCCTTTTGATTGTTTGGCTTTGGGAAGGACCCTAGCAAAGAACTGGCAGTGAGTCTAATATATTAAGAGAATTTGAGATGATGCCAAACTTTTCAATCATCTGGTCTGCCTTCACATTGATCACAGGCACTCAGTACCCTGTGCTGGGCTCATTCTATTCTGTCTGATAAAAATATAATTGTAAGTGTATTTCTGTATCCCCAACAGCTTTAATATAGTCCCTTATATAAAAGAGACTGAAGTAATCTGTTAATTGAAGCTGTGTAAATATGGAATCAAATTTCTGACCTTAGCTGAAGTCTAGTTTCATGGGTGTCAGAATTGCAGACTTGCTAGGCATTGACATTAAAAATTTTACTTATTGGGAGGTGTATGGGAACTGTGTGTTTCTTTATTCCCAAGTGGAATAGTGTCACTCGGGTGTTATGATATTACAACATTGGGACCCCGAAAGGCAAATGGCTGTTTGTGCCATTTGCTGGCTCAAGCTGGAGAGCAGAATTATCATGAGGTCTTTCTGGAGTACAGGCGATTACTGTAAGCAAAAAATTACATGCAGTGGCCCTGTTCTTAATTGTTTTGTTTTCTTTGTGAAGAAGACTCATCATTTATTTTGCCCCCTTTATGTCCATCCACTATAGTAAAGTCAGTTGTAATTGCCCGATGTGGCAATCGACACAGCATGGATCGATTTGGAATGAATGAGGAAGCTCAACTGTACAAACAAGGGTAGAAGCAGGCATGGAAAGCTGAATTTGTAAATCTGCATGCAGCTTAGACTTCGGACCTCTTTTCAGTAGTGCTTTTTTTTTTACTTCATACGATGGACTCTTACCAGTTTTTCAAGATTTCAAGATCAGACTGGGTAGAGCTCTGCATGACCTGACCTGACCTTCGGTGGATCAGTGCAAAGTTCTCACCCTGCCTTTGCACATGGCATATGTGTGCGTACAGGCGTCCATGTTTGAACTGAGTCCAGGCAGGCAGAGGCAGAGATATGTGCCAGAGCTGAAATAGCCTTCAAAGCTACAGTTGAAAAATGTTTGAATTCTCGGATTCTGGCTTAAACCAAAAAGCTCAGTTGTTTCCTTACAATCTCCTGTTGCTTGCTTCTTTTTCAAATTCTACAGGTAGCAAAGGATGACCGAAGTGACATTGAGTCAAGCTCAGATGAGGAAGAAACAGTACCTCGTTCAAAGACCCCACACAGCACTATCACCACTAATGGGACCGGCAGTGCCAATGGGACAAACGGGTATCTTACTGGTGGCACTTGCTCAGAGGAGCATTAATCCTTGAGTTCAATCATGAGACACGAACAGAATGAACTGTTTGCTACTGGAAGTAAATTATAAGTTGTGAGTGCGGTTTCTTCATATATCTCAGCATCAGAAAAAATTAGGAGTATCAAAGCATTCTGATAGTGCACTGCCATATTTCCTGTTTGTGAATGAAGACAATGCACCATTCTGTATACGTAGGCATGCTGTATGTGTATGTAACTGACACAATGGGAGCAGTATTTTCACTTGTACTGTCTTCGAAATATTTATTTTGTATTCTTTTGGAAACTTCTGGACAAAAGGGAATATCCATTCTCAAACTTTATCTCTTGGGATTCTCAGTGTTGGAGAGCATCACGCTCAGATCTCTTCTGTCCATCCCTGTTGCTTTTGCTGAGTCTGCTATAAGTCATAGTTGCTCGATTTGTTACTTACAGTAAGATAGAACATAGCTTTATAGAATCTAGATCTGCTTCAGATATTTTTGCTATCTTTGTGTTTTAAAGTGCTGGTTTTGAAATTGCCTATGAAATTACAGTGGCCGTTCCTCCAACATAACATTTTAAAACACTAGATTGATATTTTAAATAGTAGGTAACGTGGTCAATTAGCAATTTGGGGAAAAAAACCACTGTGGTAATTGTGGGATATTATTTTAGCATAATTTAAAATTCAATTTGGTGGTTAATTGCATTAGAAATAGACTCAATTAATTGTGCAAATACCCAAAAGCATTGATGTCAACAGTTAGGGTAAACTCATTCTCACTTCTTTTTTTTCCCTTGGTAATTTTTGACCTCTACAGATTCTAGCTTTTTGCAGAGATTTCATGTTGAAAGGTGTTTGTTCTAGTGCACCATTGTGAATCCAGACCTCCCTCCTGAAACTATTCTCCACATTCAGATAGATGAGAGCAGGGGTGTAATGGAACAAACAGCAGATGAAGGTTCATCGCTTCCCCAGACACAGTTCAGTCTAGGTATTGTTCTTACAATTACTGCCACTTTCTTAGTAGGCTGAAGAGAGAAAAGGCAGAATGTCATACATTACTAGAAGTAGTTTATTTTAAATGCATGAAAACTTGAGCAAAATTCACTTAATTCATAGCAAATTTTGAATGCTCATCAGTATTTCATCACCTCTAGAAATAAAATTAAGGGTGTTTATAAAATAATTTTTCTCTCCCTTTTCATCCAAGATTTACAAACTGCATCCCAAAGAAGACACTCAAAATAAATAAACATCTTTTTAACATTATATACACACTTCTTCCAGTCTCTAGATCAAAGTTTGATGTAGGTTGCTAAGGATCATACAACTCTTGCAGAACACTTTTCTGTGATATGTGACAGCAGTGCCAAAAGTAGGCAAGGTTCTTGGGTAACAGACTCTATGCAATCTACTGTTCAACAGTATTGCGTGTGTGCACACAGAACCAATGTGCTTCTAGACCAAAGACTTACATATATTAAAAACAAAAAAGAATAGGAGGGGGGGGAAAAAAAAGGAAGGAACAAACCAGGAAAAAAATATGTGTCTTGTATATACGAAGATTGGATTGGAATGCCATGTTCATCTGGAACTCTAAGCCAGGAAATATTTCTGATTCCTTCCACCTATGCAAATAGCAAAACATAGATGGTTTCTGATGCCAGAAAACATGTTTAAAGGCTCTATTTTATACAGACTTCATTGAAGAAAGTTGAGTTGCCACTTCTTTCTTTTGAGAAGCTGAGATTTTTCCTATTCTACTGGTCAGTCCTGAAAAATTCTGAAACCTTTATTTTCCATAGGGGCCTTGGTGTGTTAGCAACAAATGTGCTAAAGGAAAGGGTAGAATAGCATCAGTGAAAGTAGTACCTCCACTTAGTTGGCTGTAAAGGAAAGAAAACTGAAAAACTGTATATCGTAGAAGAGCTGTCAGTTTTACTACCCACGGAACATGTTTTGAAAAAGCCAGGTAACCTTGTAATTCAGCAGCTGCCTAGCTTATGTGTCCATGAATATATCTGAGGGAGCGAGGGAGTCTTATTTAAACCTCCTTTTCCCCAAAAAACTTCTCTGTCTCTAATTTTTCTCATCTGTCTCCTGTGCCTCTGATTTCATACAGTTATCTGCAGGACAGGTTATACATGTGAAAATATAATGATTGCAATAGAAAGTTTCCCATCCATAGTATTTGAAGTGGCAGTTGTTTAATAATTACTGTCAAGATGATACCAAGATTTTAAAACTAAACTGCCTGGGATATATTCAATGAACATGATAATTTCTGCAATCTGACCTGCTAAGATGGTCATAACAGTTTAAACACGCCTCTTTCATGGTGTTGATTGCTACCTCCACTGGACCATTTCCCTTCTGCAAAGGTGGTTACAAAAATGGCATTCTGCCAAAATACTGTGACTTATATGGAGACAGAACATTGCTCTGAAATATCAACGTACACAACATACACAACATAAAATAGTGCTGTAATGTTGTTGATGTCAGCACAGACAGCAGTTTCCAAAAACAATCCCTGTGCAAGAGGCAGGAAACCTTTGGTCCCTATTGGTCCCTGCTGCACTGTAGAGTGTTGATTCAGATGTACTGTCAAGGCTACAACCCTTGAGATGACTCACCATTGCTGGCTGTGTATCCTCTTAGTGTACGCCCACTGTTTAATAATGCCACTTGGATTGAAACTCTTCCTTTGAGGTTTAAATTCAGTTGCATCTATGATGCGCTAAAGCATGTACGCAGTTACCATGGTTCACCTGACACTCAGTGACTTATTTATCTCATATAAACCTGGCTTTTTGGAGTCCATTCTTAGCAGCCTAGAATAAACTTAATACAGATATGTTTGGGAAATAGGTGAGACAAGAGAGTTAAATGACACATTTGCAGAAATGCAATAAACCTAAGGAAGCATTGAGAACTTGACTAAACTTTGCTGAACAATCACTAAACTTTCGAGCTACAAAATTTTTTTATGGAAATTAAAAATTCACATGATTTTTTTCTGTCTTTAGTGGGAAGGGCCAAGTATTTTAGTGATCATACTTGGTAGTGTGTTTCGATTAATTGCTTTAACCAATGGATGTCAAAACTCTGGCTTCATCTTCCTCTTTGCAGAGAGAATGCCATGCAACTATTTCCTTTTCCATTTGAATTCGCTTGCTTCTCTGCTGAAGAGCTTTGCAAGGTGCTTTTGGAGGCCAGCAAATACTTAGAGGAAAATCACACATATTCCAGGAAATGGATTGAAATGATTTGCATCTTTAAAGGTTCTGTATATTCGTATCTTTTGTAGAATTGTCATTTTAGTCATTTTAGAAATGAGGGTTTGTACTCTGTAACCTATTTGTCTTCAACTTCTGTGCTCCCTTTTTATAGTACAGTACACAACACAGTGGTTGAAATGTTGAAGTAGAAAAATGAGGAAATGATATGTAGAGTTTATTAGTAAATACTAAGAATTTGTCTTCTCTCCCTAGCCAGCCCAGAATATAGGAAAATAAGATTCAGATCTCCTTTTGTTTACTGTTTTCCATATGAGTACATTTTGTACCAAAAGAAACATATGTGGGGGTTTTTTCACAAAAACCTAAACCAAACATCGCAGAAAATGGTAGAAATACCTGATCAAACAAGGGTGGACGCTGGAATCCTTTGGATCTTGATCAGTGTTAAATAGTGCTATTCCTAAAATACCAAAGTGTCCCAGACTGTTTCCTTGTTGCCATTTTGTAGTTTTTTCTATGTTTTATTTATTTAATGATTCCAGCAGAATTGGAACAGGTGTTGCAGCTTCAGATGCTCCTGTTTCAGCCTGTGACCATTCAGTGTGATTGCCAATGACAAATCCTTTTTCTGAGACCCAAGTACATGCACTGAAGCTTTGCTTTAAGACAAGTGAATCTTGTCTTAAATCTTATGTGTTTCGAGTGAAAATCACATTCTGGTTCTGAATGGGACGCAGCAGTAAAAGCCGTTACCCTGCAGCAAATGTCGATGACGATCAACACGGGTTGATTTAGACACTGCGAGTGTTTTACGCAGGGTATTCTAGTAGGAAGCCTAATGCCTGTTTCATTCATCTCATTACTGCAGCCTTCTGTATTCTCAGAGAAATACGGGCTACCATTGGTTTTCTACAGTTGATGCGTTGGTATTTTTTTAATCTCTTTGCTACAACTCATTTTTGTATGTCTCCTATTGTCTACTTTTTGTGACATTTGTGCAAGAGGAGTTATTAAATACTTTTTACCCTTCCTGTAATGTAGACCCTATTAGGCCTAACTTCAGTGTTCTATGAACTACAGTTGCCTTTAAACCATAAAGCAAAACCAGTTTGTATTACTTGTTTTGACTGGTTTTGATTTGGAACAGGGACCTAATGGGAACTTCAGTAAGACAACCTTATTCTTTTTTTCTTTTCTTTTTAAAAAGCACTAGTGGAAGTTTGGAAAAGTGGCGTACGTGTGCAGCCTTTAAATTGTAAAGCTTTCTGATTGTAGTTGCAATGAAAACACAGTGTTTGAGTGTGTCTGTACTGAATTCTCGGCATTTGAAACTGCTTTTAATTAAAAAAAATGGAGGAAATACTATGAAATGATGTTTTGAAGCCATATCAATGATCACACGTGTCAGACAAAAGACCAAAATGATTGTCTTACATGACCTAAAATGATCTGTACCACAAAACACATTTTCTGGCTTCTATTGAGCTTCAGCTTCTTGTGGTCCCCAGGTTTAACTTTTATACACCAACTCTCATACTCTACTGTGCACGTTGACTACCTGTTGCAAGTCAGGGTGAGGCAGATGACACTATTTCACCTGTGTTTTCATGACAATCTTGTGCTTGAGCAACTCTTTCAGAAATGCAGTGATGTGTAGGAACTCCACTGTCCCAGACACAGTGATGTGATAGTTAGAGGTCCTTTCATATACAGCTGTTGCATAGAACTTTCGGAGTTATTTTGTGTTTAACTCAGTTCATTTGGAGTTTTTTCAATATGGAAAATAATTATTCCTCATAAAATCTCTGGAACCAATCAGTATTGTGGGCTATTTTAATTTGGAGGCACTTTCATAATAAACGTAAGTGTTAGGAATATAGTGTTGGTTTGCTTCTCTTTTTTATGAAATGCAAAAAATGTTTTCCTTTGGTTTAGCTTAAAGATTGTTATCCACACTGCAAACTCCTGCATTTTTAGAGCAGATCCAAGCGTGTCTTTGCTGAGTTTGTCACTGTAGTATTTTATGTTATTTCTTGTATGAAAATGTTTGTAATGGTTGGTTACAGGACAGTAACAGTGGCAGAAGGACAAGTTCTCTCTATACAAGTTAAAATATTTTTATTAAAATAAACCATTGTCTTAGGATTTTGAAGGTAAAATTTTGCATGTTAATCATTTCTGAATGTCCAGCTGGACCTATTTTGGAAAAGCTGTCTTTTTCAGCCTAGGTGGTTGAATTTCTTAAAAGTAGATGTTAATTCAGATGTGTCAGACTAAAGCACCACCTACTAACCACTTCTGGAAGTGAGAGAAGAGGGTCACTTGTACAGTGGTTCTCCAGAGAAAAAGCTGCATCTCTTGATTTTGCCAGTGAGGCCGCATCTTTCAGACCCGTACTATTTCAGTAGACCAAATCTGCTTGCTTATTTATTACAGGATACTATGATTTTTCACTACTGTTACAAGAAAGAGGGGTAAAGGGATTTGCTTTACTTTGTTTAAACAAGGAGCTATCTATGTGTAGATGCAATGAGCTGGAATTGCTTTCATACACTCACCAAAGTAAAGCCTACAAAATACCATCATCAGGCAGGCTTTGGTGCAGCATTAAAAGATGTACTTATGAATGGGATGCATGAAAACATTCTTACAACTTCAGAAAATTGAGGCAACGGTTCTCATAACACAAATACTGCTTATATAGGAATGGTCACACATCAGTTGAAGTTTTGCCTCTGGAAGAGAAATAAACTTGGGGATTTCCATTGTGTTTAAAGAACTAATTACTGTAATTGTTAATATGTCCCCATGATAATATATAGAGAGAATATTGTAGTGCATTTAATATGGCATTTAAATTCTTGTTTATTGAAGAGACTTATGAAGAGATTTAATTATGTGGGAGTTTGTCCAGTTGTATGTCTCATGTCTTTTACATCCTATTCCACGTATACCCCTCAATTTATATAGCTCAAGGGAGAGCCACGGTGGACAGAAAATGGCTCAGGACAATGTGAAAAAGCACGATTTTTTTGATGTACTGCCTTTAAGTCTGTAAAGGTCCCTCTGTACAAGAAACACTGGCTCTCAGAAGAGGAAGACAGTAGGTCTGTGCTGCTTTAGGAGAGCGAAGAGCTGGTGACGGTCTCCTGTGGTACAGAAGGTGAATGGAAGGAATCCAAACGTGTAAGTGTGCCGGATGGGCAAATTGCCACATGACTGGGCAGCTCATCATGCTGTGATGGACAGAGGCTGGGAGCTTGTGTGGAGGGACTCCTGCTCTATGCTGTTAGGCCCAGCTCTTACAGTGCGGGTGGAGGGTTGCTGGTTCCCTAATTTATGCTAGTTTTTTGATCCTCTTCATGCCCTGTTCTGCAAGATACTAGTCCCTGCCCCTTGACAGATTTCACACTGTCTACACTAGTCAGTGGGTGACCTTCTTAAGTGAATTTCACAGAGCAGGAGGCCAATTTGTGCTCGGGTATAGAGGAGTCCAGGATGGCTGGCATATGGCCATCATAGGCTGTTTTCCACAGAGTTCCCACTAAGGGGAATTTAAAAATGTGAATAGACTCATTATTAAAAAGTATGAGAGATACTAAATGAACACTGGTATGTGTAATAGGTATGAAGCTGGAATGCACGCTGGGCAAATTTGCATATCCAGACTTCTCACCAGTGACTGCCCTCCGCCCTCAACTGTAAAATCCAGAGATCCCAGCTCTGTGAAAAGTTAATTCCAACGTTTCAATACATTCGAAAAATCCATCCATTTGCAAAGCAAATGAATGAAACAATAACTATGTGTTAGGGAGGCAGAATCATGGTGTACCTGAGGCACGTGCTGTGCCAGGCTAGAGCTCTGCCAATAGATGACAACTGTGCCCACTGGAGGCCTCTCTGCCAGGCAGCGGAGCAGGGAGTAAGGGTGAGGCTCACACGCCTTGTACCTTGTAAAGGTGGCTTTATGACTATAGCAATCGACACTCTTGAGGAAAGTGGTTCATACCTGCCTTCTTCAGCCCTGAGTCTGCCAAGCCCTTGATGATTCTTGTAGAGGGATTGCTTAAATGCAGACTGCTGTGCAGCACCGAGGGGTTTGTAAGGTTCTGACCTTCACCTGTAATTGTTTAGGTGTGACACAGAACAGTTGGCTTTTAGTCACTGGAAAGTGCCAATATAAAATCAAGTATTGCAAGATAGCTCAGTGTTGTAGCTTTTATCTGTAATACCAGTATGACCAACTTGTAATGTTAGTGCTATTGTTCACTTAATTAGATGAAAACATAATATACTTTCTAAAGCTACTTGCTGACAACATATATTTACATTCCTAAATTAATACCGTCTCTCCTAAATGTCTGAAAAACACCATTGTAACTCTGATATTTTTTAAAGACTTCCAAATGCACAGTCCTCTCCCTAGAAAATACTATGCAGTTTTATTTATTCCAGAGCAGGACTAAGTAAGGCTCCCCCTGTACAACTGCATGACAATAGCATTTCTTGCCACATTTAGGCAACTTTTTGCAATCTTTTCACATGAAGAAAGAATCCTGAAATTCGGAAGCAAGATGTGATCCTTCCTTAATTAAAATATCATCAGGTCCCTCTGTATCAATCTAACTAGCAACTTTCTGTTCTGCTTCTGGGCTCATTTTAAAGATAACCTCCCCTTTTAACTCACAGTAATGGTAATTTTAATTACTTGTGCTCTCCTAAATTATCTTTGAAAGCGCTGCCTCCTACCAGAAAGGCTCACTGGTTTACAGTTATATTTGCCTAGTCCCTCGTCTAATTTTAATTTAAAGTTGATTCAGCCAAAGCGTTGTTATTGTATCTCATTTTTATATGTGGCTTCTCACTGAACAACCTCCAAGCGAGATCAGTGCCCGTAGCTGTTACTGCACTGGACAACCCAATCCACATGCCAGCCTCAGGAAAAGATCTGCACATTAGTAATCCAGATTACTTAAAATGTAGGTCCAACGTCTGGTACCTCAGCAATGTTGAGAAAATGATGACCTGAGTTGTGGTACCCCCTGGACTGGGTGGATGTAAAAAGCAGCCAGGGCTGCTGTGAACTTCACATTAACTTCTTTAAATAGCTGCTCCTCTTTCATAGCAATTTCCTGATCATTTAATTAATTTTTTCAAATAAATTAATTTTGTCAAATAAAGAGTATGTGAATATTGAGATTGCTCATAGTTGGGCTGTGATAGTCTGTGCTACTCTTGCAACTAGTCCAAGCATCCGTCTCAAAATGAGCTGTTTGTCATGGGAGAATTCCTACGCAAGAACTCATCTGTAAGATTTGACAGGTAAGCTACTATAAAATTCTAACTGTATTATTTGGAAGAGGAAAAATGGATTCCTAACAGTGACATCAGCTGCCATCTGGATAGGATTAATGCACAGTCAAAAGCAAGATTGGATGCAAATTTGTAAAGCTTGTTCTGCACCAAACAATATAGTCGAGAAATGATAGTTGAGAGAAACTTCAGGAGGAGCAGCTGAGGAAAGTAAAACGCTCTTTCTCATGTAAATTGTGTGAACACTGACTGTAAATTTGCTGATTTCATTCATTGCAATGCCATTAGCAGAGCACTTGGTGAAGGTGGTCCCCCACTGTAAGGCAGACTGTTGGAATTGTGAACTAAATTTAGAGAAGGCTGGAGCCTAAAATGACAGCTAATTGCTGCAGAGTTGCAGATGACAGCATTGAGGATTGCATGTCAGAAGAGGGTTTCCCTCTTTTCTTTAGAAACACAATTTTATCAGATGGCTCTTCTGCCTTTGCACTAAGGCAGAAGGAAAATACAGACCAGTAAGTCAAGCTGATACTGATTACTAATGTTAAAAGAACACAATTACCAATTTGCTGCAGTCTTTCCATCAGCGGTGCTGTGTCAGACATGGAGTTAAACAAGCAAGTTTGTCTCTTGTTAGCTTCAAGTTAAGTATTAGTTATTTGCCTGTTTTTATTTTTAATGTACGAGGTAAGAATTTACTTTAATGTATTGTGCTTTAACTTAAGACAGCTAGTGCACCACCCACGAGGCCACCCTTCTGTCACTTCTATCTACTCCTCACTTGGCCAAAAAGTTAATGTATACAGCCTGCTCTTAAATGCTTGGAACCCTTCATGATAATCGCCATCAGTGCAAAGTAAATATTGCACACTTCTAGATCAAAACAATAATGAAGTGTAGATAGCGCTCATTCAACAGATCTGTTTCTCTGCCAAGCCAGCTGGATTCCAGCGGAAGCTCTGGTGCAGAAGATTCTGGAGGTGAAGAAGAATTCATTGAGGCAAGTCAGTCAAAAAGCAGATCTCCGTGTAGAGTTATCCATCAGTCACAAACCAGATGAGTCAATAGCAATTAGCATTGTTCAACACGTTCTGACTGAAGAGGAAGGAAGTCAGGAATTGTATCTTCTTTCAATTAATCATTTCAGCGCATAGCCACTTTAAAATATATAAGGTCATAAAAAAAACCAACACAACACTATACACTTGCATGATTAAACACTACTTTTAGTAGTCTGTCACTCTCTCTAATAACTTTTGAACCTGTTTCTCAATTAGCCTGAATTTGAAAATTGTGTTGCACCTACTGGCTAGTATATTGACATACATAAAAGTGCCTGCAGCATTCTTTCAGTTTTAGAAGCAATTAATTGAAAGAAATACCAGCTATTTAAATATTCCTGTTAGTATGGTTGAAAAGGAGGCAAAATCTGCTCATGAACAACTAGCCCAGTACTTGAAGGCAGCCTCCCACCCTGTGCCTCTGTTTGTCCCAGTGTTGGTTACAAAATTCTCAGCGAGTATGTGGGGTTTATGGACAGGCCAGGAACTGAGGGTGTCTTTCATTTGAGATGCCATTACAGAAATGCCTAGGAATCTCTGCTGCTGTTGTGTTCTAAAACTGTAGTGTAAGCAGTTGGCACCTTTACCATTCTTACTGCTTGTTTTGGGTATAGCTGGCTGTAGGATAAGAAAAAAAATCAATAGGGCATACCAAGGAAAATGATGCGTTACTTAGAAAATAGCAAATGATGCCTTTAGGGAAGAAGACGTGGAAGGTTCTTTCTTCTTTGGAGCCAACATATGCAAGCATGGGTTGCTGGTTTTTGTTAAGATGCACTTCAGCTATCTCACAGAAGACTGGGTGCATTGTTTGTGCTGTATCCAGCAAGTTGTACTGCTTAGACAGATACGGTTTAATCAAAGTTGAGTACAGTGGTAGTAACAGTTGTCTTAATAAGCTATGAGATACACAGACGATTTATCTGTAACGACTTGATTTCGTACTTTATACTTCAGGCTTCGCCATGCCTTAAGATTTCCAGTGACAATAAATAATCCTTTACTGCAACATGCTTTATGTAATAAAGCAAAAAGACTAGTCTGTTCTAAGACATACCCAATAAAGCACTAAGGCTGGTGATCTGATGAGCGTTACTCACTCACCACTGCAGTTCAAGTTTCAGGCCACCGTTTCTGCCCAGCTGTGTGCTGCGGGGACCAGGAGCCTCTGGGCTACAGCAGGGCTGTTTCAGGTCTCTAGGGTTTCTGGTCAAATCCATACAAAGTTCCCACTTGTTTCCATTAAGAGTTTTATTCAAGAATAGCAAGCACAGCAAATGGTTTTGTTACTAAAAACAGAAATAGGCACCTGACAGGCATCCAAAACAGGCAGTAAAATATACAGTTTAACAGACCAAAAGAAAACCAACAATTTACACATATGAAAGTAAGTGATAACACTGGAGAGTAAAAGACAGGATGAAAATTAGGATAGGGCCCTGTGACACAGGTAACTGAAGTAATTGCTAAGCTTCAGTGCATTATTTTGGTAGGTTTCAGTCCTATTCCAACCACATAGACCTGAAAGACACTTCCATGCTTTCAGAAGAGAGACATGAATTACAGAAAGTACTTTATTTTTAATATCTTCTTGGGATAGCTAAATAGAGATCATTACATCATTAAGCTACTTGCTACTGGATCAAAATTTATATGTCTGGAGACATTCAATTAATGAAGTAGTTTATTATGCTCAAAGAATCATCCGAAATGTCTCTAGGTGAAAGTGAACTGAAATACTATTTTCTTTTCTTTAATGAGAAATTAGAGTAAGACATGAATAAATACATACTTTCAGAATACAGGAAGGAAAGAAAAAAAAAGTGTTCTACAGCGAGAGAGGGAGGTATAAGCTAGTTTTATGCAGACTGTTTATATGATAAAGCAGTGAAAGCTTTTCTGATGTTGGCAACAAATGCAGAAAAATTGTTAGTTTCTCTCACTTTGAGCTGCAACTCTTCTATACAGTCCAGAGGAGGAGTACAGGAAGTCACTAAAATGACAGAAAGATTAGACTATTATAAAAAAATCCAGTATTAGTGGGTTTCCATACTTATGAAATACGAATGTAGTTTGCTATCCTTTTATGTTTTACTTTCATGTACTATTTTTGATTAGCCCATTAAATCATTTTTCAGCAAAGACAAAGCCTCAAAGAATACACAATTTTTTTTTTGTTTTCCAGACCTCCCAGTCAGTGCTGTGCTCCTGCAATTACAGCAATTCCAGTAATCCATAACCTGCTCAAAAATTGAAACACATTCCTACACTTTTTTGTTGCTCTGCAGGCGAGCAGACTGAAAACTGATGTAGCCCAGCACGTGACACACTTTTAACTTCAGCACAATTTAGATTTGAATTAGTAAAACTAGAAATCAATTCAGTCCTTACCTAGAGACCCATCAGAGCAACAGCAGCATCCATTTAGAAGCTACTCAGCACAGTACACAAATTACCACTGCTGTTCTTCATAACAGAAGTAAGATTTGTATTGCAAAAGCAGCTTTAAGGTCTGAAAGGTTGTACCCTTGCAAAGAGGAATGCTGGATTTCAAGTTTTAATCTTTCTCCTATGTCACAGAACTGTAAGGGTTCCCCACATTCCTCACAAAAAATCCCCCACGATTTTTTTCTGCCCTCTAGGCTTCTCAAACAAGTTGAAATATGCCTGCCAGCATAAACACTCACTCCATCATAAAGGGAAGAAACAACAAGCTACAAACCAAAGCATTTATCTAAGCCTGTATATGTCTTCTCTCTCCTGCTTTGCTCGGTGCAAAGTAAACAGCAGCTCCACAATTGGAAGGGAGCAAAAATAAGCAGTTGCATTTTCGTATAAATTAGCAAGAGAAACTTCATTAAAAAAAAATATATATTACCATTGAAAGATTATCATTCAGAAATTTGAAGATAAAGGTTACAGCTAAACTGTACTTAACTCCTCTCCGCTTTTTCAAAATAGGTGCATCAGATTCTGTCCTCCACATACCTTCATAGTCTCCCTGTTCATTTATGGAAAGGGTAAACACATATGGCTTGTCGGGATCCTTGTGGTCAATGTGTCTGAATATAAACTGTAATTGTTCATCTAAAGCAAACACAAACAGAATTAATTAACACAATTAACCTCTGCTGGAGAGTCACAATGATGACAAAAAGAAAATATCATAATGTCAAGCTACAGTTTCACTTCATATTCTTAGAATACTTATAAGTTAAGCAAACCTGGTCTCTTTCAAAGACAAATGCATTTTAACATACCATATCCTGCCACTAGGGAGACAATGGTAGTACGTGGGCTGGGCAATTCTTCAGTATGTTTACTGCACAATCCAACATTAAACACATTGTAGCCCTGCACCTGAAAACTATGAAAACCACAGAAACTTACTGTGAATTCTGCGTATCTCCAGTCCAAGCCGCTCTTCAAACAATACTTTAGACTTGCATAGTCGTTCCATTCTCTCCTTAGTGGCTTTGTTTTTAGAAGATAATACTAGAATATTAAAAGCCACCATAAATACCAATGTAAAGGTAAAAAAAGCACATTAAAAAAATAGAACAGTTAAAAGCCCATCAAGAGCAAGTGTTGAAAACAATTCCTCTTCTAAGAAGATTTACTTATTATCCTTTGCTTACTCACTTTCCTTTTTCTTCATCAACTCTTCTTTAAGCTCTTGGATGCTGTCAGTCAAGTCCTTCTTTTGCTCCTCTTCTTGATTTAGTTTAGATTTTATTTCTGTCAAGTGCTCTTGATTTTCTGATATGCGTTGGGTCTGCTGGAGAATCTCTAAAGCGAGGCAAGAAAATATGAACATATACAGTTGATTAATTAGGTCCCCACTATTTAGTACTATTTAGTTTGAGATGACTCATTTCAATAAAATCTAGTGAAATGTATACTATCTCACCTGCAGAGAGAAGTCAGCATAACTATACCAAGAGCACTGAATAAAAGCTTGAAGTGAAAGTTATTCAAAAGAGAAACTACTAAATAGGGAGCTCCTCTGACACTTCTGTCAGATGCAGGGGTTTTTTGGTGCCAGCGCTACATACATCCTCAAAACAAGATGATGGTGGATGCTGTCCACAGGCAAATAATTTGACAGAAAGCAAGGAATGGAAACACTGGCTGATATTAGAGTTCCAATTATTTTTACTTGATATTTT
Source organism: Rhinoptilus africanus (assembly GCA_013400135.1). Taxonomy (NCBI): domain Eukaryota; kingdom Metazoa; phylum Chordata; class Aves; order Charadriiformes; family Glareolidae; genus Rhinoptilus; species Rhinoptilus africanus. The sequence continues at coordinate 382,517 of VXBO01007728.1, read as the reverse complement.
AACTACAAAATTCAGAGAAGTTAACTGTAGACTGATAAGCTGACTCTCTTCTATTGCTAATATGGAAGAGGCATAAGTAACCTCACAACATTAACTTTACTAAGCAATTTATTTTTCCTGTAGCAGTCAGCAAGTTCTGGTACTTTGTTGTTTTAAATACTGAATATATAGAAAACTTTTACCCAATATTTATCTTTTTGCATTATCAATGTTTTCCAACAAATTGCTTTTGACTTGCAATTTACATCTCATAACCAACCAAATATGTTTGGTTTTAATTCTGTCTTCATTCTAATGTTATTTACCTTTTAACATGGGAAGTGAAACATATTATTCAGCTGTATTAAGTTAATTTTAGAAACATTAGACACTATAAATAAAACACCATACTGTACCATTGCTATACTCCTGAATTTTATCAATCATCAGGTCCCCTTCCTTCAGCTTCTTGGACCATTTCTCTGTAATGGAAAGTTATTTCAGTTACCTGAAGAAGTTTGGTGATAAGTTGGAAAAGCAGAGGCAAGAGGAACATAGAGCCTTTTTACCTGAAAGCGCTTTTATGGACTCCTTGCATGAATCTCTCAGAGCTGAAGTCTGATTGATCTGCTCAGTGCCGTAAATGCCTTTTAATTTGGTCCAAAACTCTTTCATTTCCCTTTCGAAGAGAACGATTTCATCTTCTGTCTTTATATTGGCCATAGCGCTGCAACAAACACGTAAGTACATGAACACGGCGTGAAGCCATACAAGACAACCGCAGCAGTTACAACTCAGTTACACGATAAACCTCCAGGGCAGCTTCTATCCCCTCGCCTTGTTGCTGTATTGTTACTACAACAAGCAGTGACAGCGGGAGCGAAGTTTCTTTCGCTGCTCCATAGGCGGCGGGCTCCCGGCGCCAGGAGGCGGCCCCGCGCTGCGCTGGCGGCCGCCGCCGTACCCACGGCCCTCTCCGGGGCNCCGTCCTCCCACCCAGCCCGGGCCGAGGGGCCGCCGCGCAGCTCCCCCCGCTCCGCTCCGCTCCGCTCCGCCCGACACGGTGAGGGCAGGGGGGGGCGCGCCGAGGCCGCCCGCACCCACCCGCCTTCAAACCACCGGCGCCTTCCCGCCGCCCCAACGGCCGCCTTCTGACTGGGCACCGCTTCTCCCCCGCCTGGCAACAAGCGCACCGCTGATTGGCTCAGCCGTCCTCCCCGGAGCCGCAGGGGGTGCTGGGAGCTGCCGGTGGTGGTGCCGCGGTAAGGGTCCCCCTTAGGCGAGGCGGAGCCACCGGGGCGGAGCGGCCCGGCCCGGCCCGGCCCGGCGGGGCTTGCGGGGGCGGGTGGTGCCGGTGCTGCGGGGAAAGGGGTGCTGTGCGGCCTTCTCCTTTCCGGAGAAAGGGCTGCTGGGCCTATGCCTTACCGCTTTTTCTAACTAAGACCGTTTCTCTCTTTTTCTTTAGTTTAAAAACTAAACGTAGCTGAGTGAACACTGCCAGTATAAAGTTTTAAATGTTGCTCCTGACGTCACTAGCTTTTGTTATTTGAGCTTATAACTTTGTGAACACACCATTTTCCCACCCTCTGGAGTTTAGCAAATGCAAATTCAACTAATTCTGAACAAATCCAGAATTCTAATCTGTCATCTTTTGGTGGGTTCTTCAGTCTGGTGTCTTTTGGATCCTTCTATTAACACAGGTAATAGGCTCACCCCACAGTAGCTGGCACTAGCTCTGGAATGTTAGGTATCTTTTTCCATCAGTGAAGTTTAGTCTAGATTTCATTACTCCAATTCCTTTGCTTTAGACTTTTAGACACCAGCCAAAGACTAAATATAGCCTGTGAGATTTACTAGCACAGTCCATACCTTAACTGATCTTTTTTCTGACTTATTTGGAAGTCTTTTCTCAGAGTTTTTGTAGAGACATGAACTTACAGTATACTCTATCCTCAGCCTTACTTTCTCACCACAGACTGTCTCAACAATCAGCCTACCGACTGCATCTTAAAATGAAGCACGGTGATTGTAGCAGGTACTAGTTTTCTGTTGAAACTGACAGTTCTTACGAACCACAAACAGAAATGTGGCCTCATGACTCAAACTGGCACGTCATATGCTTCTTAAATCTTCTGTTAGGTCTGATTCAAGAGGCTCCATAGTCAGAAACACTGGCACCTAACCTTACTGTAACTCTAGCCCAGACACGTGTTCTGAAATGCTTTTTTCTAAATGTCTGTCATATCAAGCCACGGGGTAGCCAGGGATGGAAGAACATCTCACCAGGAATTTACCCTATTTCTAGGACTGTGGGCTTTGCTGGAGAGAATGTAATTGTACCACATACCCCTTTTCTACATTTGCCATCTCTTCATGGGTATCTTTGTAACCCTAGGGTACTTGGTTAAACTTGAGGTTCTGAGGCGTACAAGGACAGCAGCAGGGTGGCAGTTAACCTGCAATCTAAATGAAGGGCAGGTTATTGCCAGCAAAGATCTGTTGCTTTATTTTTCCCCTAGCTTAAAGTTCATATCGGGCTATTCCAGTGCTGGGTTAAGGGGTAGTTGGGAGCTATAGTTCAGGGTTGGAGAGCTATTGTGGCTTAGATAGAAACTGCTAAGGGAACACCAAGTTGAAGAACTGGTCCTAATAAACAGACTCAGGTACTTCTCTTGCCAGGTTTCTAACCTCACTGGGCTATTGTTGGCATGGGGCTAGTTTCAGGGATTAGAGAATGGCAAGAAATAAGGCAGCGATCTTACTGGAAAGGGAACGAAAAAATGCAGTGGAGATTGTTGCCCTTTTGGATCCACACTCCATTTCTGCTTGCAGTTTATGGAACCTGAAGGATTTTTATTCACTATTAAACTCTAGGTTGCCTCTAATTTCTAAAACGTAGCTCTTCATACTTAAAATAACTAGAATTCCTTAGATGTGACTTTTTCATGAACACGCCGGAATTGCATTCCATGCCTTGTCTGGCAGTTATTGGTATGTTGCAAGCACAAGGTTTGTTAGTTTCTTGTACTTGCATAATTAACTTTATAGCAAGGAATGACAGTGTAGTAACTAGGAAAGATTAGATTAATAAGGTGGCAGAACCAAGAGAAAACAACTGGTTCATGTTAGCATTTCCTAAACCTCTACTGGTCAGTCCAGGCCTAAAGAAGCCTGACCTTAACTAGGGCTGCATGCGTCCAGTGAGGAACGCTTGAGGCAATGAAATATGGACAGAAAGAAAGAGCTTCTTGAAAGATTGTTCTCTGCCTATTTCTAAAATTAAGGTGTGTCTGCTCAGTGTTCCATTTGGAAAATATTCATACCTAAGAAAATAGCTGTCAGTTGCTGTACACATTGTCTACTTGTGAACTTACTAAACTGGTAGTTAATCCTTGTAGCTGGTCCAGTGCCAATGAAAACAGTGATGTGGAAATTAACGTTATTGTTCAATTAGCTCAGCATAATGTACCAGAAAGTTAGGCCCAGTACATAGGTCTCCATTAACAGTGTTTTAGAAAATATTTGCTTTGATGGCTTTTCCTTCTCTTGCAAACATTTGCTTAACAACATCTGATATCTGTTATGTAATATTTGCTCTAATATGTAGGTGTAGAGTAGCTGTAAACATTTTATCCTCCCTTCAGTGGATCATCAGTATGATTCTTGTTTCTACATTATTACCAAAAATATATAAAATTTTGTATAGTCTCTGGTTTTGTATGTCTTGGAGAATGAAATAAATTGAGAAAATATCAATAAATTAAAAACTCTTTATGTGAACAGATAGCATTTTAAAGGTTTTTGCTTTGCACTAGAGAACTTATTTGACCATGTGAGGGCCAAGCCTTGGTTCTATAATATCAAAACAAGACAAAGTTTTGATTTAAAAACTTAATTGCATGCACATTCTGACCATTTTGTACAGTTCACTAGTTTTCCTCGTAATTCCATGTACTAAAATAAAGCAAATAGTTTTATTTCATATATTATCTCAAGAGACTTTGAAATACTAAGCACGTTACATTTTGCAGTGTTTTGCATAGAAAAGGAGGGGTAAAAGGCTTATTGAGGAAGTATTTCTCCTTTGTTAGTTTAAACGAGTTACTAAATATAGTATTTCAGGACATGTTTCATCATCTTTTCTCTGCTGTTCGTTAGAGCTAGGAAGGTCTTTAGTGGCTCAGACTTCTATAGGTTGGCAATTACCACAGGCTGGACAAGAGATGACTCACATATCAAGCAGGACCATGAGTGCTTTCAGGGACAATGAGAACATCACCTGAACTGCCTCTCTCACAGAAACGTGCTTACCTGTTCGAAAAATGTCCTGCTTTCTGTTTTGCGGGCTGTAGATTTGGTTGTGGTTTGGGTTTTTTAAATATCTTTTATAAACGTGAATCCTCTGGTGTTTCTAGGATGTGTATGTAGGAGCTTCTGAAACAGAAAGAATGTAGGAGAAAATTGAAGCTTATTGATGTTTGCCGTTAGCTGTTAGTCTTCATTATGTCTAAGGTGCTTATCTTTCTATCTACACAGAAAGATATTTAGCAGCATATGAACCCGCAGCAAAATCTTTAAAATGAAAATAAATATGAGAAGGCCTTTAGCATTTATACTAAAAGAGGTTACTTTACCGAAACATTGCCAAGACATACCTTCAAACATTATATTAACAAAGTTTCTGGGAACCAAAGTGTGTCTGAGTGGTTCTATCGGAAGAAGAGTTCAGCCTGGGCAGATGCAGCACTATTCCAGTGGGTAACATGAGTGGGTGGTTTTATATTAATAAATAAAACAAACATGCAAAAAGTTATTGCAGTGGTCCTGCACATCTTGCATCAGAGCCAATTTTCCTGATACTATTAAATAACAATGGTGGCATTAAAGAGGGACTGAAAGGGGATCAATTTTATTACTTGGTAGACTCCTGAGGACTTTAAATTGTATCCTGATGGAAACTTACTTATTGCAAAATATTTTTCCTAATCAAACAATAGCTATTTAGACTTAACGTCATTACAGTTGCTGTTTTAACTAAGTACTGTAAACAAGATTGTTGCTACTCAGCCACCAAATGACTGGACATTTGCACTCACGTTTAACGCTAATTATTCTTTATAAACTAGACTGAAAAACAGAGGAAAACCTCAGTTTCTCCACATTTTTGTGTACTAAACCCAGACACGTATGAGAGTGATTTTTATTGTTGTTGTTAAAGTCCTACTTATCTTTAAAGGAGAGATACTTTTGCAGCTGAAAAAATGTGGCAAAAGGACATTTTCTCTAGTAGTAGTGTATAAAAAAATTATTTGAGAGAGATGTTTCTAAACAAGTAAGTTCTTGGGAAAGAACTGGGAGAGGGAAAATTAGTTGCATTAGTTCATTTACGTGACAGTTCCCTTGCTGGATGCCCTGAAAAGCTATAAGCTATATGGCTTAGCAAGGAACAGACCTCCCCAAATATTTGCAGCTAAAAAGCTAGTAAATATTTATTGTTGAAATATCCTGAAATTTTGGTTTTGTAAGGGATTTCCTTAAAATCTGGTGATACAAGTTGAAGTGAATAATTCAGTCAATGTTCAAAAAAATATATGTAGTAAAAATGAAATACGTAGTAGTCGTTCAGAAACAGTGCATAGCACTTTAAGTTTCTTTTTAACTTTAAGATTTTCTACATGGCTCAATGCAACTGGTAGCAATAAACATGTAGGATATAAGTCTGCTAAAAAGTTTCTAAACCCAGACTATTAATAGCTAAAGTAAATGTGAGTAGCTAAAGTAAATGTGAGATTGTGTCAGGAAGAGAGGTCTTCTAAGCCCTTTTAATTGTCATGCCTTATTTGTTGAATCTCCTTAATGTTTCCATGTGACTTCCCTGACCACACATCAGAAAGCCCTGTTAAGCCGTTAGGTCTCTTTTCAGCAAAAACAGTTAAGTAGTTCATATCTTTGTCTCCACAGTTTGTATAGTTCAGCTTTAAGTACCGCGGAGAAAGCAGTAGGGAAGTGTGCAGTGCACACGTACAACTGCTTTTGCTTTCTGGTTCTAACTGCTTTAGAAACAGGTAATCTCTAATAGAAGATATGAATATGAGAGCCTGATGAAGAACTGCAGTTTTCCTCTTGCTGCTCGGATGATATCATACGATGTCATCATCAGACTTTTGGTATCCATTTAATCTCTTGTGGAAAAAAGTTTCTCATGTAGCCATCTCACAAATGAACATGATCTTTTCCTGTGCTACAGTTATTAGTACCAATATTGATAAATCTGATGTGCTAATGCATTATTTGCTGCATACTCTAAAATCCTGCTATCTGGCAGAATCTTAGTTTCCTCCTGTTTGTCTTGGAGAACCTAAGCGCTTCTCTTGGGAATGCTTCGAGGAATTGCTCAAAATCAGCTGTTCCCAGCCGTGCTCAGGTTTGCGAAGCAGGGCTCATTCCTGCCAGGCTGGGCAGCACCAGGGGTCTGCAGTACGGCAGGCTTCAGCTCCTTCCGGCAGAGGTGTGTAAGACTTGCATCCTGTAAGCGATAGGCGAGAATGGTGATGCTGGGTGAGATGATTCAGAGCTTCATCTGCGTTGTGCCCTGGATTAACATAGCCTCTTACATGAGGGAAACAAGTGGTTTTCAGTGCTTTGAGAATATTGCTGCTTTAAAAATTAATCTAGAGGTCAACAGCATTGTTGATGTGTGGATGCTAGTTGTATTTTTCATGACTGAAAATGTGTTGTGCAAATTATTAGACGCAGCACGGTAGCCAAATTCTATTTCAAAGTCAAATGTACAGCTTTAATGACAGTTCTGCACAGACCAATTATTTGTGTATTCTTTCTGCCCTTTATATGGGCAACACTTAATGAAGCATACACATTGCTAATGTCCATCCTGCAGAGAAATGAACTGTGAAAAAATTCAAGCAAACATGTTCCAACTGTTCATACAAAGGATTGCATAAGTCACGCATTGTGTTTCCACAAAACTTTCCCCACAATTTGCTGCTGCTCAGCATGTACTTCACTTAGTTTCCTCCAATTAGAATTTGCAAACAGAAGAGCTTTACAGAGCTAACAGACTCATGTGCTTTCTCAGAGATTTGGAGCCACGTGTTCCAGGAATGGCTGGGTACACCACGCCGATACAATATAAAGGCAACGTCAATCACCTTCTCACACTTTTTAATAGCTCCCCTCCATGACTCTTATTCTCCATCACTAGAAACTTAAGATTAAAGGAACTTTACTATATTTCAAGTAGAGTTTAATCCCCTAAAATGGATCTCCTTCATAGCAATGGCGTGCTTATCATTCAGCATTTACAGAGGGACTACAGGGCTTACCAGGATTTCCTTAATTTTATGTCACATGTTGGTGATCCCCGGAATATATTCTCAATTTATTTTCCTCTTTGGTTTCAGCTCAACCAAGTGGTTGGTACTAAAATGATATGGGTGGCAGTCATTGGTGATTGGTTCAACCTCATATTTAAATGGTAAGAAGCTGGATTTATTTTAAAGTTTGATGATTTTAATGATGGTTACTATATGTGCCTCAAGTTTAGAAAACTTTCTGTGAACAATGTACTAGTAGAATTTCCCCTGTAATTATAAAACAGGAATTCATGATGAAGATATTTAAGATATGTTTGAAAGGGCATTTTGATAAGACAAGAAGAACCTATAGAACTATTACAGGATAAATTTGGCAATATAGCTCTTCATATTCATTGTAAGATTATTTATCATGCTTAGCTGAGGCCTTCCTACGTAAGAATCTTTTTATTGTATTTCTGCTTCATTTTATGTTTGTGGTGTTTTTTTTGTCAGGATTTTATTTGGGCATCGCCCATACTGGTGGGTGCAAGAAACAATGATTTATCCCAATCAGTCAAGCCCATGCCTTGAGCAGTTTCCTATAACATGTGAAACTGGACCAGGTAAGAAATGTTGGAGATTACATTGGGACATTTAATAGAAATAGTGGCTTTTGCGGGAGAGAGGATGTGACTTACGAAGATATTATAGGGTATACAAATCTCAGACGTCATGTTTAAAATAGCACCAAAACACAGGAGAAGAATAAGGAAGAAATAAGATATGATAGGTGTTTGATTGCTGTAGGACAAGAATGTTTACTTCATTGCATTTAAGCAGTGCAAGGGAGGGGGATTTGCTTTAGAAAAAAAACCTTCTGCTGGAACAAACCAGCATATTGGAAAGGAATTTTCTCAAAAACTTGTGTCATAGGTTAAGAAAGAGTGATTCACTTGCTTTGTCAGGTCCCTTTTTGGAGCACTTGCAGTGCCAATGACATCAGCTTGGGGAGAGAAATTCCAGAGCAGGGGGCTGTTGAGTTTGAGGGCTTGTGCATTACTGCAAGAATTATTCAAACCACAAAAACAAGTAGGTGGTTCAGTGTAAATAACAATAGTATCAACAACTGATCGTGTAATGTATGGAAATGTACATACATCGGTGGAAAATGGAACCCTTCTTCCCAGAACCAGACAGTGGCACTGAATGTGTGTGTGGGGGGGCTACGTGTACAAATACATACAGAAAAAAGTCTCTGAAAAATGTACCTTTTCAATGTATTTTCACTTTTTTATATCTCATTGTCTTCTCTGTGAAACTCAAATGCAATACTGGTGAAGTTAAATGAGCTTGTGCAACCTTAATATATGAAATAAGGTAAACTTACTTGTAGCTAACTGACTGGATTTAGTTTAATTCATTGTACAAGAAAATATTGACTGTGGAAATGAATGTGCTTTGTGCCTCATCAATGCTACTGCAAGCTTTTAAGTGGTTTGCAGAGCTGTATTTTGTTAACAATATCCTGCATTATATCCCACTGTAATTTCGAATGAGAAGTTTGTGTCAGGCAGGGTTTAAAATGCCTGGTCTATACGTGATCTGCAGTCTTTCTCAAGTGAATTCGTTTGTGACATAACCCAAAGTATTAAGGTCCTTCAGATCTTTTCAAAAGCCTTCAGAGTTGAGCCCATTCAGTACCACATAATTCCAAGCCCTGACTAAGGTACCACTCAGTGTGGTTCATTTTGTTTCATTGAACCAGAAGGCCATTTTTCCTCTTACTCTCTTGCTGAAGTAACAAATCCTTCCTGTTTCTGTGCAGTGGGTACCACTGTCGTATTGATTCCTTATTTGCACTTACAATGACCACATTTTCTCCCATCTCCAGATTTGCCCTTGGCCATTGGCAATGTCTGTCACTCACTTGTTCCTCATTACCAAGAGGAGGTGCAGTGAGTGCAGCTGTTAGGTGCACACAGGGATTGTGTGAGTTTACATGGTACTTCACACACAATTTATATGAAAAGATTAGAGAAGCAGCTGCAGATGTGAGAAGGGCATGTCCAAATATTGCTAGGGTTGCCTGAAGCCCAGACTCTGTGGCTCAGCAAAAGGGAAAGCTGAGGGAACTGTTTATATGACTACATGGCAAGCAATCTAGGACCTGAATTTGGTCTGTACTTCTGGAAGAAGTAAACATAAACCTTAAGGTGGAGTTTATGCTGTTTCTAGTAGGTAATTTGCAGATGAACTGTGAAACATTTTTTCCTAGATGACATTTTCCTAGATTACAACAAAGAGAAGCTTTCCCAATGCTAATATACAACAGTATGGTTTCCTTATCAGTGTCATTTGTTCTGTTGTGAGGTTTAGAATTGTACATCTGTTACAAAATTAATGAAAGAGTTGGTAATGTGATTACTAACGATACTGCCAAACAGGATACTGAAAATGAGTGCTGGGAGCCAGAAATGATTGTGCTTGTCCTCCCTAGACATTCCTGATTTGCTGCTTCACTGAAATACTCTTTTACTTTGCAACCTACTATATAGTGCTGGGTCATGACACATTCTTTAGCTGAAACGATTTCTTCTGCCAATGGAATAACACTGTTCCTTTTACTTCTTTTTTGTCTCCACAGAAAGCCAAACTGTGAAAGTCTGGTATAGACAGGTTCCAATGATATAATTTTCTCTCCTTCCCTGTTTCTGTTTCTTGAATGTATACCTGGTGAACAGGGAAATAGAAGTGGCAGAGTAATTTTAGGAAACATTTCCCTTGCATTGGGCCAGCATACTTTGGTGATTTTCACAGCTGTAGGAACTTCTCTGTGGCTTCATATTTTTCCCAGAAAAATTAAAATTTATATAATCAAGTAAGGCACAAAGACACAGTTCTTCCATCACACTTCAAATACTTTTCTAAATTTATTGCAAAACTACCTAAAATGTGAATTACCTGGACTGCAACGTTACTAATGAGACACAGTCGCAATTGCTAACCCCATGGTAATTGGAGAAGCAGATAAAAGGCAATTTGGAAGGGCCATCTACAAGTTATACTGGTCCTTATACTGTTACAAAGAGCTAACTCTCTGTTGCTCCCTCATCTGATCCTCATATATAACTTATACATTGTATGCTACAGCCCTAAGAGAGCCCTAGATGCTTTTTCTTTTTTTAAAAATCACAATCCAAATCAAACTAATGGAAAAATACTGTGCATTCCAATCAATTCCAGCTCACACCAATATAAGATGGTTAAGCTGTTACCCACTTGACTTTCAGACAAATATTCTGGATTCTGTATAGATGAGCCTGATGAAAAATTCACATTGATAAAATAAACTTTTGAGAAGCAGTTGACATTCTTTCAGCCTTTGTTAACCATGTTTTTTCTAAATTATTAGGTGCCTGAGTAACTGCCAGTAGACATTTTCTATATGACAAATGTTACAGTCATATTTTTTAAGCTTGAATATTTCCTTTTTGTTTTTCCTAGGAAGCCCATCTGGACATGCCATGGGATCTTCCTGTGTCTGGTATGTAATGGTCACAGCAGCACTTAGCTACACAGTTAGATGGAAAGATAAATCAGCAGTTACCCTTCACAGGTCAGTGTCTTTCCATTATTCTAACTCATACAAATATTTCTTTATATACATGCTGTGGTTTTAATGGACAAATATTAACAAAATATTAAAAGTTTGTTTTGTCCAGTTTGTAAAAAAACCCCAAACTTTTATTATGATCTACTTCAGATGAAGAAAAAGAATATTAAGAGGATTTATCCATTTGTATAGGTTGGTACTTATTAACTTACAGTCATTGCATACAATATTTCTGAATCAGCTTCTATTTAAGGTCGTGTCAGGTCTTCAGTGTTGGAACTTTTGAATTCTGTTAATTGTCTTAGTACATACATCTACGGCTTTGATGGTTGTCCTTCTTACCCCATTTTACAGCAAATGTGCATAATGTTGGCAAAGTTCAGTGAAACATGTTACTTAGCTGTATGGGGAAGTCTTACAATTGCTTTGATGGCTGTCCTTTCTCCTGGCAATAACCTGACAAGGTTATTCCTATTACTGTGTGAATTTTGTCACTAAACTAAATGAATTTTCGCATTTAAGCATGACTTCGTGATGAGAAATATGTTCAAGGTACTAGTGCTAATTTAACTTGCCATTGATGATTTTCATCACTAAAACCATGGTAGTTCTTGGACCTGAAACTATTGGGGTCTGTTCCTGCAGCCCAAGATGTTGCTGCAAGAGCAACCACTCTTGCTAATGTTTTAGTACTGACTTCCAGTTTTTAACCGTCTGATTCTAAACTTCTCTACTTGTAAACCTCTGCTTGTTAAAACTAGGAGCCTGACACAAGGGGGTCTGGTGTAAATTACTAGGTGAAATATCTTGTTGTAATTTTTAAGCATTTCTCTTTTTCCTCTTAGATTGACATGGTCATTCCTCTGGAGTATTTTTTGGATTATCCAGATCATTGTGTGCATCTCAAGAGTATTTATAGCAACACATTTTCCTCATCAAGTTATTCTTGGAGTATTTGCTGGTAATGCTGCTATTTTTATTTTCTTCTCAACATTTATGCAAATCTGAAAAAAAAATTAAGTATGAGAAAAGGCAAGAGTTTTTTAGTAGTGCTACACAGCTTGCAGCTCTGGTGGTGCTCTGCGTTCTGGAAGAACGAAGATTTGATGATAGTCTAAAGGTAAAATTTGCGAGGTAGTATCTGCTGTCTTTGTAATTCACAAAGGGAGTGAGCCCTTGCCCGTGTGCCAATTGATGCTGACTGCGTTATGTCCACACTGCCACAGACTAGCTCTGTCTGGTTTGTACTAACTGCACCTGATGTTTATCTGTGCTGCCTTTGTGGAGGGGATCAGAGAGGAAGTTGCTCCTATATGGCCCGGACCTTTCCTCTTAGGAGGAAGCTATTTGGTTCACTTCACATGGTGTCCAGGTGTAAACTAGCATGTGTGCAGTGTGGACAAGCACGGGGCAAAACAGAAAAAGGGAAATTAGCCCTCCCCAGAGTGATTTAAGAAGCTAAAGTACGTTTTTCAGAATTACTTAAACGTGTTTCAAATTGGTATTTAGGAAGTTCAAACTATGAACAATTTCTCTAGTATCTACCTGATCTCAAGGAGGGTCACCAGAGCATTGACGGGGGGCTCCCTGCTCCCGTTCTCTCTCTTTCATGGATGCAGAGCAGCCTGTGCAGCACTGGCTTGCAGTCCAGCCCTCCCTTTTCACAACCGGGATAAAATGAGTAAGAAATAAGATAGGAGCGTTCTGTGTCTTTTCCCTCAACACTCAAAGCCTGTGTGGGAACTGGTATTGAATTCAGCATTGCTGTGTCTTTGAGTGAGAGTCTCTTGTGGAAAAGGAGTGTTCTAGCTTACATCTAGTTTACATCTAATATTTGATGGATCGTCATCTGGGAGATGCACTCAGGCATAAGGCACACCTCATTTCAAAAACATACAGTGCTTGGTATTTAATTTATTTTTTTCCAAAGTAGCAGTATTGAGTGGGAGAAGAGGTTTTGTAATGTACTACAGAAGAAGCAAATTGCATGTGTGTACATGTACGTATACATACATACATAAAATACATAGATATATTCTTCTGTCTTCAAAAGTCAGATTCTACAGGAGCACTGTAAAAAGCGCTTCTTCAAAGTACGAGTGTGTTGTTCCCTGTAACGCTGAGTTTCTAATCCACAGGCATTCTTGTGGCAGAAGCATTTGAGCATACCCCTGCTATTCAGACAGCAAGCTTGAGAATGTACATCAAGACAAACTTGTTTCTTTTCATCTTTGCCCTTGGCTTTTATCTGGTCCTCAAGCTTCTTGATATTGACTTGCTATGGTCTGTTCCAAAGGCCAAGAAGTGGTGTGCCAACCCAGACTGGATAAATATTGACACAACTCCATTTGCTGGACTGGTGAGGAATTTAGGTGCACTCTTTGGCTTAGGTCTTGGAATTAATTCTGAAATGTTCATCACAAGCTGCAAAGGTAAAAATAGCTGTAAAATAAGTTTCCGCATATTGTGTATAGCTGCTTCTTTAGCTGTGCTGCAGCTGTATAATTTCGTTAAGATCCCTACTCATACTGAGTATTTGTTCTACATTCTCTCTTTTTGTAAGAGTGCAGCTATGCCTCTGACTGTAGTTGCCTTGGTTCCATACTGTGTCCACTCGTTAATGAGGACAACTGAAAAGAAACTTAATTAGATAAAGTTTCCAAATGGGTAGCAATGTGGGGATGGATATGAACTGTTCAAGAACCCTCCGCAAAGGCAGTTTTGCTAAGTGATTTTAACCAAGGGGGATGTCACTGCATCTTTGATGTGCTCCTGGTAAGTAACCAGTGCGTCCAAAATCAGTACATTCAAGAGTGACTTTGGCAGCTCAGACGTATTAATTGCTGATTTTATTCCTAGAAATACTGCAATGAGGGACACTGTAGTATGGTTGTATATGACCCAATGCTCTGGGTCATAGTGAAGTTTTAAAGTATAATCAACTAGTTTTATTTAGCTACTTGGTGGTCTTTTAGTTCTGTCCATCTCCAACTAGATGGTGCTTCAAGCCTCAATTGTATATAGTGATACTCAGTATTCAGGGGTTTTTAATGTGTAGATATTGCATGTTAAACTGCTAGGTAATGGTGTGACAATATCACACCACCTACAACTGTACCCAGGCACTGTGAAGAAGGCCAGCATAGTTATAACTAAGGCTTCAGATTTAACTTATTGAGCTTCCTGAGCAAAACAGCTTTTGATTAAGCCAGATGAGGAAAAAAAACTTATTTCAATTAGACTCTGTAGAATATATTTTTGCATTACTGTTTGATTGTTTGTCATTTTTACTTTTTGAAAGTGGTCACATAAAACAGGAATGATACAGACTACATCTTTGATATTGAAAATGCATATTGTGTAACAAATCTTTGGGTTCTGTATATCTACACTGAGCAACAAATGAAGAAAGTTGTCAATAATGAAATTATCTCAGCATATTGTTCGTGCTCCTGTATTGCAAAAGCAATTTAGTCTAATTCTGTCATGTCAAGAGTCATGACCCTGAATCACTGTTAGGAGTTGTGCAAGTCATGAAGATGTGATTGCAGACTAAGTCATTGCAAGTTTATCTGCTTATCAGCTTGGTTTACCTAAGGACTCAAGTAACTAATATGTCAAATACATGTTTTTTTCTATAAACAGGATGTTCTGAATAGACAAAGGGAATTACTTTCCTTTTTCTTCATTATTAGCACCCACTGTTGCATATTTCCTTTTGGTTCACAATCTTTAAGCAATATTTTGCAGATAATGTCTCATAATGCTTAGAATACAAGCAGCATAAAGCTATAATATGGGTAATGAGGGATGTGTGCATATGATCTGATAGCAATAAGGCTTAGAAGATGTAAACATTATATTGTTTTGAGACTTCCAATTAATTGTAGGATAATTGAAATGGAAAGAGTCTTATTTAATTGTGAAAACAAGGTGAATAGTTTGATTTGGCCCTTGGGAGTGAACACAATACAAATTAGAGAAGCAAATCTGAAACAGACATCCTTGTTTAAGAGCCTCCTAAGACTACACTGACTTAAAAAAGTGATGAATCTGTTTTTAACAGTGGGAGGAGCATTCTGCTTTATGCATCTCCTGATATCTTCTGTAATGATTCTCTGAACTTCTTCCTGTAGCAGCTGGCCTGAAACCAGTCTTTTCAATAATTGTGACTCCTTCAGCAAAATGACTAAACTAATGTGACTAGAAACAAATAATGAAGAGCAAAGGCAGCTATAACAAAGATTTCTCCCATGTTCAAGATGCTCTGTGCTTTGTTATTCCCTGCCAATGAGGTGACCTACAAGGCATCACAAAACGCTATTCGTTGGTCTAGCTGTCCTTCTGTTCCTCACTCTTCTTGGCCAACAGCAGGGGATTCTTTGTGCGCAGCTGTCTGTGGCTCTTGCAGCAGTGTTTGAGCCAACTGGAATGCTGGCTCTTCTAAGCTGGGAGTCATGGGCAGACATCAGGTTTCTAAGCTCCTACTACATGAGGGTCTGTGCTTACTAGAACTGACAGAATTTTGGTGCCTCTGTTGGGATAGACACAACCATTAATGTAGAATGACAACTTGCATTTCTGCAGTATTCTTCTAAGTACCATGCAGACATGTAGGAAGACATGGGCTCCCACTCACTTTCTTGGAGGGTCCTATTAATTCAGCCTGCAACTTTAGTGCTTCAGGGAAAGGGACAAAGACCAGCTTTGTGTCTGCACCACCTCTTGTTCTTTCCTCAACTGTTAAAATATTGCTAAAACCAGGAATGGTGGGAAAATAAATTAAGTTAGTTTAATTTTGCCAGTAACTTCACAGATTAACCTGTTGATAAAGCAATGGCAGTACAGTAAGACGATTTCTGAGCAGCTGAGTGTGTTAGGCTATAGAGTGTTGTGCAACTGCCTGATGAATCTCCAAGGAGGGCTCCTAAAACTTCAGAGTTAGCCTTTTCCAGACTGATGGGATAAACAAGTGTCTAGATATAATCTTGACATTTTGATAGAATTAGAATTGTAAATCAAGAGCCATTGAGTTGATACAGTGAAATAGAGCTATGTGTGCCTTAGTCAGGCTTTAGTAAATTTCTCACAGTTGAAAATTACACTTCAAGCCCTATTTAATAAGATTGTGTGGCACCTTAACTAAGAGCTAGCAAATTGTTAAACATTTAAACTGTAACTTCATCAGGCTTTTGCAGCTTTTTTTATTGTTAGTATTTGGAACAGATAGAGAGCATATGCACTCATATGATGGGCTGAACTACTCAACCTGGTTTGGGCCACAAGGCGCCCTTTTGAGTTAAGGTTTTCCTATGTAATAAGGAGGATGGAAGGTGCTTGACTGATCCCCTTGCTCCCACTAATGGGATCCCAGGAGAAACTACTCATTTTTTCTTGGCTTAGAGATGCCCAAGTTGGGATAATGCAATTCCAAAAGTCCTTCATCTGTCTGCAGAAAGTTTATCACTAGGCAGAAGTTACATGAAGTAAGCGGGTCCCTCACTCCTCATACAAACGAGCTGGCAAGCTGGCATTACATTCAGTTCACAACACTTGCTAATGGGCAGCTTTTCATCCTCCTCATTCCCTGTTACATCCTGATGGAAAGACTCTGGCTACAGACAGCCTGTTCCTGCTCATAGTCGTCTATTTGGAGCAGGGCCTGTATTTGCAGAGCAGTTATTTGGATGCCATCCCAGTACCCTCTCATGGTTATAGTTATCCAGAGGAACAGGGTGGCTGGAAAAGCAGATAATGCAGCTGCCATGGACCATGCAGAGAAACATACCAGGAAACACCAAATGACACTGTCAGCTACTTCTGTCAAGACTAATAATTCAGGACTGGCTCTGAAGACACAAGCAAACTTCTTTGGGTCTGCTCAGGGGTCTTGTCACCAAGCTCCAGGGCTGGGGGATCTTACCTGTGGGGCAGCTGCAGAGGAAAGGCCAGTCCAGCTCTGCACCAGCAGTCCGTCAAGGCTTGTTGCTCATGCCCAGACACACCATGTAGCTCCACTTCCACTTTAATTCCTTCACAGAGGTACTGAAGGGCTTCATAATCAAGTGGTTGTCAGTAGCACCCAGGTATAAAGTGGCAGGAGGTGGCAACCAGGAACGTGTAGGACTGATGCAACAGTCTGTGTACACTGTGAGTGCCTTTGTTACACAGGCATACTTCCCAATACATAGCTCCCAATATTTACTAGCTCTCTAAAGCCAGGATGATGTTATGACGAGGAGCAGTAGCAGTACCACCCACCTTGGCCCATGTCACTGTACTCCTGCAAGGAGATGGCAGGCTCCTTTTCAGGCAGGAGCTAGTGTAGTTGCATTGGTGTTCTCGAGAGCTCTGTCCTGCATAGCAGACCCTTGTTACAGACCTGATCTAAATACAGACAAGTAGTTGTTATAATCTGCTGCAAGGTACTCATTTGCTTGTCTGAAGGGTAAGAGATGAAGTGCTAAAGCACAAGAGCCAATAAAGAATACAATTTATTGCTGTAATTTCATCCACAAAAGTGATGTCCTTTAGGCAAAAGAATTATGGAATAAGTACACGTAGTAATTGCAGTTTTTAATAAAGAATAGTTATTTTTCCATGGCCTTAAATACTAATATAAATTAAATATCATATCGGTATGTCAATAGAGAAACATGCAGCAGACCTTAAAATAAACTAATACAGATACAAGCTTCTGCCAAAAGAACATACTTCCTGACCTTTTTCATTTCTGAAAGAATTGTTGCACAATTTATCAACTCTGCTTAATACAAACAGCTAATTATGGCTATTTTTCCCCCACCTTTACTGCACATATTTATGGTTTCTATAAAAATACACATCATCTTGCCTTCTGAAAAAAAGAGAACATATTATCCATCACCATCTCAATAGAAGTGATTTAAATAACTGTGATGATTAACTGTAAGATTTTGCATTGATTTAACTAAACCATTTATTCCTATTCAAAATCTGTTTGACAGCTTTGATCAGAGTGGTGAGAGTAGGGGAAATGATCCTCATCAGCTTCTGTTCTTCTGCTTGGTTGCTTTCCTTACTTTTGTGGAGCCTTCTTTGTAAGTACGTGATGGTTTTGAAGGGGCACAGCTCTGTCAGGCTCAGGGCGCCGATGTGTTGGTGCGGTAGCTGCACACGGTGGAAATCCAGCCTCCCCCAACAGCACAGCTGACATGGTACGGTACAGAGGGTGGGAGGGTGGGGGTTCCATGCCCACAGTAGGGATATCTGTTGTAATCCTCTGCAGACCCGATGTTAGGAGAGATTTGATCCTTTCAGATATACAGCATCAATCTTGGGATTGTGTTTTATTCATAGAGCTTACCTAGACAAGCAGCAGTTTCCAGAAAGCCAGAGTGGAGTCTTCCTTGATTGTTAGTTGAGGAATGACAGGACTGTGCAGTCTGACTGCGGGTGGTGGCAATTCCCCAGCTCAGCAGCAAAGACCTTTTCCATTTTCAGGCTTTTTTTCCCTTTGCAGTGGGCTAAGCTACTTCCTGAATGCATCAGAACTATGCTTAGTCCCCTGCATGTGCCTGACGAGTGTGCTTGATGCAGAAAGCTACATACATTTAGAGCACCACAGAACTCACAATACTGTAGAGCACTTTGTAGCACAATGGAGTACCAACGTACACATACCTACTGCAAAGTATTTGCTGACAGAAAAAATGTCTTTCACATTTAGGATCACAGTAATTCAGCTAATTGGGGCTCCAGTGGTAACAAGCTTATAATAAGCTCCTTCCATGGCCATCAGTTCATCATGAGTGCCCCTTTCAATGACAAGTCCTTGTGACATCACAGCGATGATGTCGGCATTCTGGATCGTGGACAAGCGGTGGGCAATGACGATGCAGGTCCGCCCTTCTCTGGCCTTATCCAGTGCTTCCTGCACAGTCTGAAAGCAACAAAGTGTCAGAGTGAAAAGTGGGCAAAGCAAATTGGGGCTCAGAGCTGGAGGAATCTGGTTGTTTCAGATTAATTAATCATATTGTGCAACTTGTAAAAGTGACTATGGGGCTAAATCAAAAGTTACATTACTGGTGTGCTTAGCTGGGTCATGAACTCACTTTCTTAGCAGTGCAAAGAAGGGACAGGTAAATGTAGACAACAGTAGAAATTAAGGAAGGCCTTTATTCATCCGACATGCTGAATATCAGCTCAGTGTCGATGTTTTTAAATTTTCACCATTTCTCTAATCTCAGAGTGTAATCAAGCCATGCTAATTATTGTCCAAGTTCTTAGGCCCCTCACTGTTTTTTTTATTGGATCTTCAGGCTCATCATTCATATGCTTGAATACATTTTTCCTTTTTTTTTTTTTAATGCATTTTGCATTATTTTTTTCATGTGCAGAATCTGTATTTATGGAACATTCCCACTGAATGCTTTGAAACACAGGGAATTAGTATGCCCATTTCTGAGAAAGTGCCACCTCTCATTGCCAGTCTAAAAGACCCTGTAGCTGGCTGCTGGTTCTATATCTGTGCTTTCTGGATCTTTTGAAAAGATGATTAAAAATGTAAGTGTTGAATTAACAATGGTGAATAACACTGCAGTCATGTTGTGGTGTACGTTGGGATGTCTCTGTAGAAGAGAAAAAGGCATCGTACATTGTAAACCATTGTATTAACTTTCCCTTATTGCTTATCACTGCACGTTTACCTTTTCACTTTCTGTGTCTAAGGCAGATGTAGCTTCATCCAGTAATAAAATTTTAGGATCTCGTATGATGGCCCTCGCTATAGCAATGCGTTGTTTTTGTCCACGAGACAGCTGGGATCCTTGAGCCCCAACATTAGTTTCATATTTCTGAAAAATATACAGAAAGGAGATTTTATTCAGGTGTAAGCAAACACACTAGTACACAAGCTGAAGGAGGAGAGAGACAAGAGCTGCCTCTGTCTGAAAAACCCCAGCAATGCAGAAATACTGTATGAGCAATACGCATGTCTGGGGACAGGTTTCCGAGCCATACTTTGCAGTGCACATGGCCCAGGAGACCTGGCAGTATGGTGATGGGCCTGGAAGAAAAGTTTGGTAGTAAGATGATGGCTCATTTGTCTAAGGCAAAAGAAATCCCCCCACCCTAGATTTGGGAGAAGCGGTTAAAAGTGATTTAAGGGCTTTCTGCACAAGTGGGTTTTTTGGGTGCCTAATTTGTATTCATACATTTTATGTTCTTCTGCTTTGTATTTATATGATTCCAGTGCATTTAAATACTTAAGTGCACGTAAGCAGCAAGCTTCAAGTTTCTTTATCTAAGTATTGTGCCCTAGTCGCCAGTCACAGCTGGGAACAGGAATTTTATTTCCTGGTGCAGTGTAACGCTTTGACTGCTGAACTGTGCTGCTGCTTCTTTCTTTTCAATGGCTTTGAAAAATCTTCCCTTTTCTCCTAGTTCAGAGTTGTAACTGCTGGTTTCAGTTTTATAAATATTTGCCTACGGTGAAAAAACCCAGTAGTGCCTCACGCCCAAACTCTCAGGAACATGTGAGGCATTGTCTCAACGCTGTCTTTTCTCCTACTGTTACAGCTGTTAAAGTAAATAAGAAGTATACATGTGTAGCATCTTTAACTGGGTTTGGAGCAACTCCTGCTGCAATGAACACAGAGCAGCCTGTTTGGAGTTCCCAGCCAAGGCCTTGCAGGTACTTACATCAGGCAGTGACATGACAAAATCATGCAGCTGAGCCTTCTGGGCTGCTTCTATGACTTTTTCCATCGTTGCCTCTTTGGTTTTACTGCCATATTTAATATTCTCAGCAATGCTGCAGTCAAATAGCACAGGCTCCTGGGACACTATTCCAATTTTTGATCTAAGGAACTGCACATTTATTTTCGTGGTGTTGTGTCCATCTATTAACTACCAGGAAATAGGAGAAAACTTGAAACATCATTTCAAAACAACAGCCTACAAAACCCAAACAGTTTATAACAAAACTAAATGATTTAGGCATATTACTAAAATGTAAACACAACTGATTTAAAGTAATTTGAAGAATCTGCTTATATTTGACTCCTTTGTGCATGATGTGTATTTTCTGGGTATGTCTGTGCTCCAGCCAAATGCTAGACCATTTGCTTAATCTTAAGTCCAGGTGACCTACTTAACTGCTTAAGGTTAGGCACAGGCTTTGTGGCCTTCCTGGCATAGCAATCACCACACTTATTTCTTCCAAAGAAAGAGAAATCAAACTAGATTATTAAGTACATGAGCAAAAGATATAAAAGCTTTTTAAAGCTTCAGTAATTCCGTGACTGAATAACTGGAAGTTAAATCTAGACAAATTCAACCTGCAAAGAAATTGTATGTTGAAACTGTATACTTAGGATGTTCCAGACCCTTTTTGGCTCCATTCAGGCTTGATTTGTGCTTGTGCCCCCACAACGTACACTGCACATTATGTGTTTCATACAGGAGCTACCAAGGTGAATGCCTATGGCCTGCATAATGCACGAGGGCACACCTGGGGCTTGAACCATTCTGATCTTGCCTGAGTGTATCTGAGATGATACTCAGGAACTGTCAGAACAGTCCGCATCTGTTCAAGAAGGAGCTGAAGCTCCAAGCTGTGTATGTACATGCTACCTCTGCTACGCTGCACAGTAGGACACATTGAAGAGAGTTCTTGTGGCATTGCTGAAAACAACAGCACACAAATCACCTTCCCTTTGCTTACCACACTTCCCGTCTCAGGGTCGTAGAAACGCTCCAGAAGCTGCACGCTGGTGCTCTTACCACAGCCACTACTTCCAACAAATGCCAAAGTCTGTCCAGGCTTGACAGCTACAGTGAGTCCTTTCAGGACCTGAATATCAGGCCGAGAAGGGTATGTGAATTTGCAGTTAAGAAATTCAATGCTTCCCTTGAAATCATCCTGGTGAAAAAAAAAAAAAAAAACAACGAGAAAGATGTTACAATGAGCTTGAGCTCAAAACTGAGTTGTAAAGGACAAAGTAACTCTTCTGCAGATTCCATTCTTGCATCTCTTATTTAAAATGTGAAAAGTGTTTGTGAAATTAGCCCAAAAAGAAGGAGAAAAACCATACTGGAATAGCTCTCCTAGAGATGGAGCCATTAGTCATAACACTATTGCTCTGATTATACTTCCCCGTATTGCACTGATCAGAGGCAACAATTGGAAATAGAATTGCCTTGAAAATGGGTAAGTTTTTTATTTTAATACAGACACTGTCCAAGTGTAAATTTGGTGATAGTCCAAATACATTTGTGTAAAAATCCAGATTTGGTAAAAAAAATAAAATCAATCTAACTTTGCAACATTAAAACAATACATGAATTCAGGTCAATTTTCCTACAGCTCCTCAAAAGTTTTTTATAAAACTCTTGAAGAGAATCAAGATACTTAATTTTCATCGTTTGAAGCAGAATACTTATTGTATTTGGTTCATAACAATGACATGTTTAATTCTGAAAAAAAATACATGAAAAATAAACTGTTTGAATTTTCTGGGTCCGACTTTCCAATTCACCAAAAACTGAGCATTTTCATTTTATCTGACTCAAAAGATGATGTGCCTCCTCAGGAACACCCCCAACATTTTGATGTGAATGGAAAAAAAGCCTCCATTGTAAGCCAGAGATAGTCAGGTCTATGTGTGAACTGTGGAGCAGAAAGAAAAACTGTGCTATTCTGTGAGTCATCTAAATTGGCCCTATTCCAATTTACACACACACTCTATATTGCTGTTGCTGTCAAGTACAGAGCGCACTGCTTCCAAAAGAGCAAAACCAAGTAACAATTATACAATCAGCATAACCTTCCTGTAAAGCAGTGATCCTCCTTGACTTATAAATCGTTAGTGCAACTTCAATGCTCATATTAAGCTGAATAACATCACAAATTACTCATCTCCGCTCTTACCCATTTTTCCCCCTTTTCACTGTAAACACTGATTTTCGGAAGCCGATCAACCAGTTGAAAAATGCGTGCTGCAGATGTTTTGGCTTTGGCATAGTTTGGGGTATAAGAAGAAGCTCTTCCCAGAGCAGTTCCACTGGTAACAATAGCAGAGATCACCCTGTGGGGAAGGGGGACACGATCATTTTCGGGAAGCAATCGGGAAACCGACCGCCACACCAAGACTAGCACTTCTGGAGAGGAGCCTGTTTGTGTCTCCAGGCAGGCTCTCACCTGAACACAAAGCTGTAGTGGAGTCCTTCAAATTCAACTAGAAACCCTCCATATCTGTAAGAGACAGCGTTGGCAACAAACACTATGCTCTGGGCAAAGCCAAAGCAGATTCCATAAACATGTGCTTTTTTGATTGCAGCTTTATAGGGCATATCCAGGTGCTTCTCAAAATTGTCGATAAATGTTTTCTCTTTCCCTATCCCAGCTACAGTCCTGATGTTAGAGAGGGCTTCACTGGCAATCTGGAGGAGAAAAAAATATATAGGTAAAAGCTCCTGATTTTTACTTAGAAAAGTAGAGTGTGCTCTTTCACAAATACATGATTGTTTCATGAACACAGGACACTACTGCCATATATGATACAGACTGGCCCAAATGTCAGCCAACCTAAACGTAAACTTTCCTCCAAGCAATTGTCTTCTAACATCCTCAATAGACATGCTCTGTCTGCTCCACTAGAGCTAAATTACTGTACACACACTTAGGAAATTGGGCACGAGCTCTCACTTGTGACTTATTTCACGTAATGAGGCTGAATGGTACATCCACAAAAGAAAAATGGTTTTAGGAACACTGTTATTTCCTTGATTACATGCATTTATTAACTAAAGACGTTTAATTAAATTATTTTATTTGTTTTACTTACAGCAATAGTCAGAGAAAGAGTTAGAAGGGATGGTATCCCCAACTTCTGTGTCATAAATTAAAACCACTTGAATTTAGTATGTTTCCTCACCTGCTCACCCTCCCTCTTTCTCTTGTTTATGTCCAAAAAGCCTAATGAGATGGAAAATATAAATGAAGAGTGGCACCTTGATTCCTGTAACATCAGTGACACAATTTCCAGGATATTTACCTTATACATGGGCAAAAAGTAAGCAAATGGTTGTCTGTGTACATAGAAAAAGGCAGCACAGGAAATTGTGAGATAATCCCCATGGAAACTTCTCTGGATCTTTAATTAATTGTAGGCTTTATATTGTGCTTTGTTGCCAGTCAGAATTTGGGATTCCGTCCCCAAAAAAATAGCACTCCAACTTGATCTATAGAAGTAAATTGACGGTTTGATCCTAATTGCGCCCTACTTATCTCAAGTAATTTTATTAACAAATTGGTTTTAAATGGTGTACTTTGCCTGAACTTTGATAGTAGCTTCATAGTGTGATGCTTTCCTTTGGGAAGCAATTGTCTGTTCAGCATGTAGGAAGAGATCTGAATATAAATCATTAAAAATATTTTTAATTGAGGGGGTTTTTTGCTGTCCAAAACTGCATTATCATACAATGTGAAGGAGCGGATAAGTAGGTACTGTGAATGGGGTTGTTCAGACTGTGCTTTTCCATGTTTAGCACGGCTGATGAGCAATCACTGTGGAAAAACTCACAGTGTTTGGCATTTGGATGCAGTACTGGCAAATAAATTAGAAAATAACACCAGACATAATCAGTCATCACCAAAACTGCTGGAGCATTGCGTGTCCTTTTCATCCCAGCCTCTGGGTTATTCTGTTAGGTAAAAGCCTTTACTCATTAATGAAGTTTCTTCCCTTATCAAGATGGTATTTTGATTTACCACTTTTTGTAAATAATTAAACCATTTTGAATGTGGGCAATTGGTCAGGTCTTAATTCTTCCTTGGTTTTCTGGAATTGTAGATTGTCCTTAACAGCACTCAGCAGTGGCCCGTAAATGTATTTGTTTGATTAGTGATACCAAAATCAAGTGATATTAATTCACATAATACCTTTTGTGCATTTAAAAAAAAATAAAGTCCAGAAGTCTGCATGTGTAGAAAGTCAACATGATTTTCTGAAGTTCTGTGCCCACAGTTATGACACACTTCTTTAAATCACACCTAGAAATGGGAACTGGGAGCTGAAGATTTGCTTCTTCAGAAGTCAAAAAGAGGGGGGGTGGCAGGCTGAGCTGGCTGCAGCAGGCAATGGGAAAGAAACAGCCAGTAGATGCACAGCTGAACGGGGCAAAGGGCTCCAGTCCATGTCTTTGCTGCACAGACTAAGGTCAAGAGGAGACAGCTGGTTGAGAGCTCAGATGGGTAAAGGGAGAGTTCAGATGGGGCAGGGTGGAAGGTGGGATGAGTAAGATATTTGGTGGGCAGGACGTTGAGAAGAAGGACTGGGAGAAGTGGGAACTCTGCGAGAGTCATTTTAGGATGGGCAAAAGTAGCTCTGCAGAAGGAAAGTCTCTGAGGCTGTGAGAAGGTCTGCAAAACATACTTTTTCTGATGCTAAAAATATGGCAGCCTAAAGCAGGGGAGAAGCCTCAGGCATTATTCTGAGCTGAGTAACCTTCCTCATGTCATCTGTCTTCTAAGTCCCCTGCATTTCTGGTGCAGTTCAGTTTCTGCACAGTTGAACTAGGTATATTTCAAAAGTATCATATTCTGGGTCATGTACCAGAACTTAGTGACCCAAAACTAAAGTCTAAGAGTCTGAGTGTTTCAGAGGCAGCAGACCTGCCTGCTCCTCTTTGGGCATAGGAGTGAACTCATGAAAAAATGACATTCCTTTCTCTTGTGTCCCTACCTTTTCCTTGTTTGGTACTGGAAGTCTCCTCAGCCAGTGAAAACTTCAGAAAACCATTCTCAGCCTTGTGTGAACTACATAAACCTATTCTCAGCCTTCGAGGGGAGGCAGTTGTCCTGGTTTGAGGTAAAACAGAACCAACTTTCCGTTCAGTAATTTTACTTCTTAGCTAGGCCTCTTCTAACTCTCTGAAATTAACAGCATGTTGTGTCTGAAATGGTTTGTTCCGAGTGGTCAGACCAATGTTTACAGTTTGTGCCAAGGAATGGTACACAGCGAGGCTCTTGCTTATACTTATTGCTGTAACAACCAAGGTCAGCTAATTTTGTTACTTGCCCCATTAGAGGGTTGGAAGCAGAGGGGCGTAGAGGGGTCCCACCTGCGGGGAGGAGCATTGACCAAAAACTGACCAACAGGGGTATTCCATCCCATCTGGCCCATGCTCAGTACAACAGCTGAGCGATCAAAGGGTCAGTCTCTTTTTCTTCAGTGTCCGACATCCGAGGAGGACCCTGTCTGTTCATCTGCCTTTGATCCCGATCCGTGTGTTCCTGACTCCATCTGTGGAATCCAGTTCCCACCCGTCGCTGAGTCCAGCCTGGGACTTCCCCAGTGCCTGCTGGTGACATCATCCTGGGATCTTAAGAAGGTTTTGTATATACTGTATCTATTTCATTATTTTCCTTTTTGTTTTATTATTAATATTTCATTAAAGTAGTTTAATTTCTTCTAAACTCGTAAATCTCTTTATCTCTCCTTCTCCTCTCTCTGTATGAGAGGTTGGGGCAGAGCATCTGTTGCTGGCCATTGGCCGATTTGGCCAAAACCACGACACAGTTCACAGGGTTTTGCAGCCGACAGAGCATGGGATGCTGCTGTGTGATACTGGACTTAGAGTAATGAGGAGGAGGGCTTTAGCCAGGGGTCACTGAGCACTGGAGGCATTCTTTCCAAGGAAAGGGAATTCCTTCCTCGTTTCCCATGATAGTTGGTTTAATACCCACACAGATGTGCTTTCATCATGGAGCAAAATCTAAAGTATTATTAGAAAGTACTATGTCTACTGTTACAAATTAACAGAAAAAGGGTTGATGCTTATCTGAATTTAAAAATAATTTTAAAAAAGATTTATGTATTAGCTAAGAAATGAGAAATGATAGAATTTTGACCTTTAAAATCCGTACATAAAAATAAAGTGATGCCTGTGATCTAGCTGCACACAGCCATGGAGAAGCTGGTAAGCTAATAGGGCCCACTGGAGGAACAATTCTGCTTTCTAAAATCCACGTACTGATCTGTGATTCAGTGCCGCATTCTCAGATGTGAGGATTTCTGAGTGAACAACTATCATTGGTTTCTGAGGACCACATAATCACAGGGCATGAACAAATGGGTCTTCAAATAAAACTAGACCAAGGTGAAACAGACTGCTGAGAGATCTGTGTCTACCAGTTAGGTCCAATAACTTTTGAAGTCAGTCACATTCCATGCAGCAAGTGCTTTTGGGAGTTACCAATGGTGTTTCAATGGTTTGACAAGCTGAAATATAACAACTTATTTGCAAAACATTGACAGTTTCGTTTCATTTGAATTATTGATGGAATACTTATTTTTGATGAATTATTTTGCATTATATTTATATTGATATATTTATATTATATTGAATTATTGATGAATTACTGATTTTTCAACTACCCATGACTGCAAATATAAATTATTTTTTAAACAGCGTTACCCGTCCAGTAGTTTCCAGTGCTTTCTTGTCCTGAGAGGCAAATCCTGTCAACATTTTAGCCTGCACAGCTCCAGATAAGGCCAAAAACGGCAGGAAACACAGTATAACTAAACTCAGTTTCCAGCTGAAGTAGAAAGCAATGATCATGGCCACACCAATGTTGGTAAAGGAATTGACAATCATTCCTATCTGCGATCCAGTTGCCTTCAAAGAAAAGAAACAGAGGTGATTGACTTGTACTCCAATAGTAACTTCAATAATCTTTACATAAATTTTCCTATAAAACTCCTGAAAACTCTAAATGATATCCAAATATCATGAGGTACCAACAGCTGCTGACTGCATTGGAATTTATCCAGTTTGTATATACTGTTTCCAATTAATTGTATCAGGAGAAGGACTGCAAATCTCCAATATTCCTTTCACCCACGAAACTTTCCAATGAGAATTCAGAAATTTGTTTCTAATGATTGTGAGAAACTGAAATTAGTTCCCTTGGTTCCCTGGAGAATGACTCATCTAAATACTCTGTTTAACCCCTACATTTATCCATCTAGATTTAAATAATAAACAGAACTCATTTGCAACTTAACTATTAACAACAAAGTCTCAGCTGTGCTAAAACCAGTAAGATGCATCACTGAGAAAGGATGAATTAAAGTTGCATTTCTGCTTGTCTCTTTATTAAGGAAAAATTTTAAATACACCTTTAACATCACCTTTATTGAATTAATTCATCTTCTCCTTATGTATTTCAAGAACACTGTTCTTTGTAATAAACTTGATTTATTTACTCAAAAGTTATTTTGTTTCATAGTGGCAAACAGCACCCCTACATAGGAGCTAGGTTGATATGTATTAGAAAAATTATATACATTTGGTATCTGATCATTTTCAGTCAAACTCATTTGCCGGATGTCAACTTGCAGCACAAAATGCTTATCATTGTTCCTCTTCTGACCTGCAGCAATAGGTCAAGGTGCCTCAGACCTGGCCATGGTGGAAGGTTCACCTCGCAGCTCTGCAGAGGCTACCAAAAGGATCTTGCAGCTCTAACACCCCCTCCCAC
Organism: Rhinoptilus africanus; assembly: GCA_013400135.1. NCBI lineage: Eukaryota > Metazoa > Chordata > Aves > Charadriiformes > Glareolidae > Rhinoptilus > Rhinoptilus africanus. The sequence goes on along the minus strand of VXBO01007728.1, from coordinate 354,079 downwards.
TCCAAGAGTCTACTTCTTGCTCCCGATGCAGATGTAGACATTTTCAGACCCTGGACACTTGTGTTCATCTTCTCACCTTCAGCTCGCTCTGCAATAGCAGCAGTTGGCTAAGCTCTGTGTCAGGCAGTGAAAGGTAGAGGACACGGCTGCTCAAGTAGCTCTGTTTTTTTTCCCCTGGAGCTGTGGGTTGAATAGCTCTACATGTGCTTAGAACAAAGATGTCCCTTATGAGGCTATTAAATTGTTCAGTCAGTGTTTCACAATTTTGTTTATTTCAATTAAAATATGCCCTGTAATTGCCTGTAAGGGCTGAAGAGGACTGCAGCTGGTTTCTCTGGTTCTGTAGAAATTGCTGCTGACAGGGGTTTTGGGAAGCTTTTCTCTCGTTTGTCTTTTAAATTCTTAAAACTTCCATTAATAGTTTTTAAAAACTCACCCACCATCTTCAGTCAAGCTGAAATGGGACAATTTTTGTAACAAAGAAGTTTGTATGTTTCCTTCTTCATTTCTAGAAAATTGCTTGTATTGGAGACAAGTAAAATGGTATCTGACTCACTTCTACCAAAGCATCAATTCAGATAGGTAACATTTACAGCTCAGCATGATTTAACCCCCACCCACTAAGGAACCAAACACATGGAGTTAGTGGTTCCCTTTCCCAAAAAATCAGTCACACTAAAACTGGCTCATGATTCCCCGGCTGTAAGCTGTTTCTTCAAGTGGACTGCCAGTTTGAATCAAAAGTTTCACAATAAGCACAATATCATGCTGGAAACTTGAAAACATGATTGGTGATGAATATCACTAAAATACTACTCTGACATATTTTTTAAATAAACACTTCAGTGTTGTGGCAAAAAGTTAATTCATCTCCAGAAAAAAAAAAAAAGTAAAGCTTTTGCACTGGATGCTCCTTCTGGTTCCACTGATGATTGGTATTGTATTGATTTTTGTGTTCTTGTTCTGGTAATACAAGCAGGAATAATGGGCAGTAAATTGAGACCCTATTTGTGCTTTTAGGTAAATACAGTGATAATAGTTCCACATTTACAGTCTACGATAAATAGAAATAGCTTAATTGACTGACCAAGGAATGATACCCTGACCTTGCTGGTGGTGTACTAGCTAATTTCCATGACAATGTGCCAAAATAGGCCTTCAGTCAGTGCTGATAGTAAAACAATTCTTGAGCTACCAGCTCTTACCCCTTGGACCTGTGAGGCATCTGTTGCAAGTCTTGTAGTCAAAGCACCAGGGCTGTTCTTCCGGTCATCAAACCAACCAATGTCTTGCCCCAGCATAGCCTGGAAACCAATTTTCCTTAACCGTCTTGTAAGCAGCTCACCAGACTTGGCAAAGGTGTATCCCTGGGGTGCATAAGAATAAATATGAATATTGTACAGAAGGAGTAAGGGAACAGAAATTACCCATATTAGACTGCTATTACCTGTAGAAACTGTGTGAAAAATGAAAGAATTCCAACAAAGACAAAGAGCAGGCAGACGCCATTGATCTGGATTCTTCGTTCGTCTTCATCAAGAATGGAGAAGGTCTTTAAAGAAAATGGTTGCCATCGTATTAGAATTCTCAGTTTTACTGTATGTGAGTTTATTCATGACTCCCTATTGCCAAATGCAGAAGCCCACCCTAGAACCAAAGCCAGAACACAGAGCCCTCCCTCACCCTTTGCAAAGGCACAATTCCTTATTTTTCATAAGGAGAGCCTGGGTACAACATAATGCTTTTTACTCCTGTTAAACAACAAGTTTATTATACTTGGTGTCTGCACATACTGCTATTACTTGTTACCCATTCCTAGTTGACTAATCTCTCAACCTGTTATCTGTAAGGTATAATTAAAAATAAATTGTGCATTTGACTTTTACTTATATCAAAACCAGCTTAAATTCTTCTAGGTAAGTATTTAACAGTAGAAAGAGAAGAAGAAATTTTCGTTACAGCTGCAAAATACCAAAAATCCACAAAAATATACTTAAGTACTAGTCTTAAAAGGTCAACCCAAGTTATTTATGGTTCCAAGTGAGCGATGCATCAGAGTAACAGGGAAGAATTAGAGCATGAATTTGAGAAAAAGAAGTAGCTGTTCTCTAGTGGGAATTCCACTTCAAGTATTTTAACTTTGTACATCAGCACCTTGGCAACAAAATAAATCTTGCAAAACCCAAAAGGATAGTATCAAAATGGCACTCAGTGTTCCAAGCCAAAAACTCTTCCAGTGCCATGCTGTCTTATCAGTAGCAAGGCATATTATTTCTCAGATTAATCTTTGTTTAAAAAAAAATAAATCACCAAGTATGTTTTAATCTGTTATAATAAGGACAAAACATATAATGATCTTCTGCTGTTCCTATTGCCTGAGTGAAATCCACTGTACATTCAATAATTCCTATTTGATCCTGAATTGAACAGGCTGTGAGCAGATTTCATCTGTAACTTACCTATCTGGAAAAGCAGTAGAAAAGATACTGCTGCTTTTTGGTTGGTTGGTTGGTTGGCTTTTTCTGTAGGAAATACTCTAGTTAAATGCCTGGGCTGAATGAGATACAAGGTGAACTCACTGGATGCACAAACTGTGTCCTATGAGGATTCTGGATTTTTGAATTGCCATGATGGTATTTTCTGTATCATCATGGTATGCAATATCTAGACATGAATGGAAAAATGCACTTCATAGTAGTGGTCGTGCCACATGTATAGCTAGCCTAAAACATAACCAGGGGAATAACTAACTACTCAGCAATGTGAACATTTGTTAACTTGCATGTCATGCTAATTACAGTGCTGTGATACTTTTTCATATGAGAAAACATCAGCAAAATCTCAATTGAAATAAATAGGAATTCTAATGAGTAGAACTAATAAACAATATGATAAACAGTGTGTGATGGATCATAATATACAGTTGCAAACTGGGATGAATACCACTACTCTCCAGAGATGCTGATGGCTTTTTCACAAGTGATTTCACAATTGTCTCTGCACAGTCACCCAGAAACAGTGGGATGGCCCCATATAGGGGCTGAACTTAACATAGGTTTTTTTCGCACTTTGAAATTTTTTTCTCTAGTTGAATAAATAAACATCAAATACAGACCTGAGCATTGAAAAGAGAGAGATGAACACTCACCCTAGGACCCTACAGTGAATTCCAGTATTTATGGTTGCTATAAATAATCTTTTGTTCATTGCTTCTGTACAGTTAGATGGTAGGCAAGATTAAACAAGAACAGTGAGAGTTCTGTGAGCCTTTGCTTTAATATTCTACCCGTATCACCCACAAAATGGTTCTCCTGCTTTCTCTTATGCAAGAAATACGTTGTGAAAGGCCTTCCCAGTTCCTGTGGCCAGGGTCTTTCTCCATTGCTCCTAGATAAAGGCTGAGAGATCTGCAATGTCTGCAAGACACCTTAAGGGTTTCTGGTGAAACTAGTTATTGATCAGTCTGGTATTCCTATTGGAGGTCGAAGTTCAAGGAAGCGACCCAGTTGAATAAAAGCAATGGGTTGAAGTATGTGCTTACACTCCTCCTTAAACTGAGAGCAATACCACTTTATAGTCCTACAGAAGGAAATTTGGATAACATTCATTGGGAAAAGATCTCTGTATTGCAAACAGGACTTTTTTTCCCCTTGCAAATCTGTCCCGTAAAATTGAACTATCCCATTCTGCAGCTACCCTAACATGCTCAGCTATATTTTTGACCTATGTTCGTGATTTTAAAAAGTAACACTGATTACAATAACATGTAGCATGGACAATAGCGTCAGGTCTATAAAAGGAAAGAGTTGTTGCTGAGGTGTCCGTGTTCAGATTATACAAGTTTCAACAGTTTTTCTGTGGACTGTCTTTTATATGGGGCCATGGGCTAATGCCCAATAGCAGTTGGAGCACATCTTTCAGTTGAGTTTCACTGGAAAATATCGATTTCTCATGATTGGAGACAGTAACACAGTGGAAACCAAAGCACGGTAACAAGAAAATACTGAGAAATTCGTTCCATAGGTACACTGCTGATCTGAACTCATCGGAAGACATATCCAGTGTTGTTGAGTTCTTCATTCACATTTTTGGGATTAATTTCTGAGAACCTTCAAGGTAGACTTTGCTAAATTCATCCTCTCATTTCAAAGCTGTGGGGATTTTTTCCCCTCACTTCTCCAGCATATTGGTCCCAGAGTACAAACCCACGTGTCTGTCACAACATCATTGCAGATATTCAGACAGCTTGGAAAGCAGATGCATATTCCATCTGCCTGACTGCCTTGGCTCCAGGCAGAAATGTTTTAAATTTATGAACAATGAAACACAGATGTTGGACTTTGCTCATATTCATCATGGCTTGTTTTTTTCTTGCAGTGTCTCTCTTTTGATGGACAGAGACCTTCAAGAAGAGGAATTCATCCTTGGTAATGAAGACATTTAGCATCTTGCAGGATGACATCAGCCATGGACTTCCCAGTGTATAGAAAACCTCTCTCAAAAGGAATCAAAGGTTAGAGTCAATGCAGAATGCACATAGGAGTGTCTCACCTGCTGTCTAGTGAAAGTCACAGTCCTTTGCATGAGGTCTAGCCACGTTGGCTAGAAGCCACTAAGTGGGTCAACAGGGACTGGAACACCTTTTGCTCTGCCCCTCCCTGGATCTTAGCTAGCAAACATCAAGCTGCAAGTAAATGTGATTCAAACTCCTGAGTTACAACCCAGAGAGAAATGTCTAAGTCAAAACAACCCCCCCAAAAAGCAATCAGCAAAAGGTCAGTCTTTCCTTTGATAGATTGCTGCCACTGCTCTTAGGAGCACTTCCTCAACCCTTTTCTAATCAGTAGCTCAGATGCTGGGGCAATCATTCATTCACTCTTTCCTGCATGAAAGGTTTTGGACCTCCCGTTTCTAGATGAGTGCCTGCCCTTTAAGTCATATATTCTTTGCACATATATGTACCTACCATGACCTAAAGAAGTAAGTGGGAATCACAACACAAGTTTTATCCTATCTCATGTGGGTACCCAAACTGCAAAATGATAGTGGCATCCCCATTTTCTTCCCAGTGAATGTGTCATTACTTTACCCAATAAGAAATGGCATCAACAGAAGGTTTTTTTCTATTCTACTAGTTCTTGAAAATTTAGGATGCTTTCCTAGACATTAGGAAAATGCTGAATTCCTAGACATTAGAGCAGTGCTGAATTTCCTCAGGCAACCCTCCAGTTTCCCACTAACATGGGAAATGTTTCCCCAGAAAGCTGTTTTACAAAAGGGGAAGCATCCTCTTTCTATTATGACAAGTTTTTTAAAGAAAAAACAGGCATGGTTGAACTCTTGAAAAGTTTCAAGCAAAACTGTAGATTTTGCATCCTTTAGTGAATGCCAATGTGTAGAGCATATTCCTATTTCCTGCTTGTCTTCCAAACTTATTGGTGCAAGTCTACTTTTTGCTGGCAGCTATGAACCCTGTTACAATTATCTACCTTTCCCTGGGCATTCTGTAGGCAGCAAAGAGCTGCCTGAAATCTATGAACAACAAAGTGAGGTATCTTTTGGATCTGTTCCAAAGCTTTCTCAAAGGCTTGGCCAAGTCTGTAGAATAACATTCTGCAGGGAAGGACCTCTGCATGTCTCTCTCTCCACTGTACCTGCACATGAGGTACACCTTGTCTCATCTAAAATAAACTTACGCAAGTATAGAAACCCACTCCCAACAGCTCCTAGAAAGTGAACAAGAGAAATAATGAAGAACACATAACAAATGCTAATGAGTCTACCCCTTCAAAAAGCTCAAATGATAGTGGGATGACAGTGATATAAATATCTCTACTGAATAATAGTTTATAGGCAACAAGGCTAACCCAATTTACTTGATGAGATATAAAGATGTGCCCAAAACACATCGAGTTCTGCATCATACATTCACTCCCCTTTGCTTCAGAGCTAAAATACACTTTAAAATGTTAGCATAACATACCCCAAGAATCTGACTGAATAACAAAGCATAGAGTGGATTGACTGCTCCATTCACAGCTGCTGCCAGGGATCCAAGCACCATGTATGGCCATTCAGAGGCATTGTATTTCAAAATTCTACTAAATGGTACAGGCTTGACATCTTCCTCCACATCAGCAGGTTCCTAAAAAAACAGGTTGGATTTTTGAAGCAAATGTATCCCTTTGACAGTGAGATTAAATATTAGCATAATCTGTTAAATGGCCATCTAGTGCCTAAATAGCTGCTCTAGCTTTGTATGAGAAAGGGCAGTGATGGGTCTTGGCTGCTGTCTGGAGCTCTTTTGTAGGGCTATAGAATCACAAGAGGGTTACATAAATGAATATTTTTACTGTCCCTGCAGAAAAAGAGAGAGATTCATACCTTATGCAGCTCTATTGATTCCAATTTAAGAGGTTAATTAAGAACAGTTTTAGATTTTCTACCACTGAAACTCAGGTTGTTCCCTTTTTGCTGCCTTCAGATGAGGTGTGATGCAATACCCAGTGCCAAAACTTAAACTTCTTCCTCAAAAGCGGCTTTTTGTGTCACTCGTGGAATCTTTTAAAATAATATTTTAAAGTAGAATCATAGAATCGGTGAGGTTGGAAGGGACCTTTAAGATCATCAAGTCCAACCATTAAGTATTGTGGGTGAACACAGTGAACAGACTCCGCATCAAATCAACAGGTATGCTATATACTTAAGAAAAGGGAGATCAGCTATCTGGATTCAGCTATCAGCTTTATAAATGCTAATTATGCCTCCCTTCTGTGAAACATCCTCAGAAGATATGCTGAATTCCCACAATTATTCCCAGTAAGAGTAAAATATTCGTCATCAAATTATAACTTACCCTGCAGTTTGATTTGTGCAGAATTTTTCTAACACACAATGGGCTGAGCCCTGCTCATCTCCCTCAGTTCATATGGCTGGAAATGCCCAGACAAAACAGGCGCTGTGAAGACCTATCTGCTGGAAGTATGCAAGGATCAATCGGTGGAAGCATCTTGTATTTTCTCTTCCTCTGGGCTAGTGCCAGGGTGGCAGCACTAAAGCCCTCTATCCACAGAATATGCTTAGCAATAGCAAGAACAGTGACATCTAACTGCTGCAGCTCTGCACTGAACAACCAAAGCCATGCAAATTGGTGCAGGGAGCTTCATAAGCACTTTGAAAAGTCACTGTGTGTATTCTACATATTCTGCATAATTTTAAGGTGTGCTGTCTTTATTTTCTATGCTAGTTGATTGCACAAGGATGCTGTCAGTGAAAGAACTCTGTGTTAGGTTGCAGTGAGGGTGTCTAGTCAAATTTCCAGATGATTTTGAGACAGAAGTGAACTGACTCTTTATTGAACAAGAAGCAGTGTCATTTGTATCACTGAGTGGCTATTACATTTCACAGACTGAGCATTTTTCTGTTTGTCAGTTAATTCAGCTTTTATAAATCTGTCTTTTTCAACTTTACCAGCAGCTCCTCCTCTGCTGGAAATTTTATATGGACCAATAAGCATAAGAGCCATCAAAGTGCAGCCCGGGGTTTACATGGAGGATAAGAACTGAAGCAGTGGTTTTGTTTAAGTAGAGAAAAGGATCAATCCAAGAAGATGTATCTGCCAACAACTCCTGTAACAGAGGCACATATCTAGAGATTATCATTACCAAGTAATGTAACCTGTTTATTTGAAAGTTTAATAACAAAATGTTTGACCTAACCTTTCTTGCTTGTTCATCATCTTCTCCGTAAGAAGGCATAAGGTTCATATACTCTGCATGATCATTTGCAATGGATAACGGAGGGTCAGGGACCACATTAGAGAGCTGAGATCTGGAGCGCTGCCGAAGTGAAGCTCTGTAAAGAAGACAGAAATGGTTTGTTCTGCTCCATAACACAATACGTCCTTGTAAAGCTGGTGCAGTTTTTATATCGACTAAATCATGATTCACTGCAGCAAATCATAGGAATCCCATGGACCTTTTCTTTCTTTTTCTGTGTTCTCTCACTTCTTGAGAATAAAGTCCCCACAACAGGGACACTTTTCAAAATCATATTCCACCCCCACCACTGAGACATTGCCTTATATGTATCTTGCACCATGTATTTGTTAAGCGAAATTGCGGTGTATCCTGCTATATTTGCACAAGCCATTAAGACATCAAGTCAATTCAGTGCTATCACGATATCAAGTAATTCAGTCCAGCAAAACAGGATGCTGAAACAATCGACCTCTATCCCTGACAAAACATAACCCAGCAATGTAGGGGACATGTACTCACTTGCATATGTCTGACATGGGCTTGTCTGAAAGAAGTAAGTGTCTCACTACAAGACAGTCTGGCTTGTAAAATGCTTTAATTTTCATCAAGTAGAAGCCATAATAAAAATGTCATTGCAAGTCATTTTTCAAGTGACTGGACTGAAAGTGCATTAGGTAATACAAATATATGTTTGTATGGTAGTAATATTAGAAATGGAAATTTAACACAGTAGACCAGAACTGGAGAGAAAGTAATATGGATAGAAAGTACTATGGATAGAAAGGGGAGTAAAACTGAGTCTTGATATTTATCCATGGGCCTTCAATCAGCAATATATTACCCAAGCTATTTCTATCTAAGTGAAATCTTTGTAAAATGCTTGCAGGTCTTCCACCCTCTTTTGTGCAACATACAGAGAAGTGATTCATTAGCACTGTTGGGATTTTGGAATAGTGAATGAAGTATAGAGATCTGGAAACATATTGAGATTCACAATCATTTTTAAGACTCACCGCAAACTGGCCCGATAGCTTCCTCTGCTGAATGACTGGACTTTCTCAAGATTTGGTTCACCCACATTATTTTCTGCTTCTGTAAAATATAGTACATAGAGTTCTTCAGTTTGTGCTAAAATTGAATACAACCTAAGTCCACTGTGGCTCTGCAAAAAAAGTGCAGTATCTCCAAGTAATAACTGGAATACTTTTGTAGAAAGCAAGGAATGTAATACAACCTTGCTACTCAACCTACACCTACCGCAGTATTATATTTGTATTTGACATGATGAAGTTAACTGAATATTAACCCAAGGACCATCTCACTTAGGATGTGACTGCTAAAGACTGTTTCCCTATTTTAGCACTGTAATTGATCTCTTAAGATAATCAGACGAAATCATAGAATCATAGAATTACAGAATAGTTTGGGTTGGAAGGGACCTTTAAAGGTCATCTAGTCTAACCCCCCCTGCAATGAGCAGGGACATCTTCAACTAGATCAGGTTGCTCAGAGCCCCGTCCAACCTCACCTTGAATGTTTCCAAGGGTGGAATCACCTCTCTGGGCAACCTGTTCCAGTGTTTTTCCACCCTTATTATAAAAAACTTCTCCCTTATATCTAGTCTAAATCCAGTCTCTTTTCGTTTAAAACTATTATCCCTTGTCCAATCGCAACAGGCCCTGCTAAATAGTTTGTCCCCATCTTTCCTGTAGGCCCCCTTTAAGTACAGAGATTGCAAGTTACAATTAATTTTTCAGGGCAGATCAATATTAGGAAGGTCATTCAGTGCACAGGCAGTAAAAACACTTTGGCCAGGGCTATTAATGTAATACTTCTGTGAATGCTAAAATTCAGCTGTAAAGGTGGAAGGGGAAAAAAAAAGGAAGAAGCAACTAGCCCTCATTTTAAAATGAAATAATCTGTATTCTGTGGAATTTTACATAATTTTCTAAAAGAAAACAAAACACTTACTTTCCGTTGCTTCTCCACTAAGCGCTGAATCTCCTGTGCTTTGTAAGGTCACCAACATGAAATAAACCCCTTTCCTCTTCAAGAGTTCCTCATGAGTTCCTCTCTCCACAGCCCTTCCATGCTCGAACCCAACAATGACATCGGCAGCTTTGATGGCTGAGAGGCGATGAGCTATTGAGATTGCTGTGCGGCCAAGGCGAGCCTGACAGGGGACAACGGCAGCTCCGTTCACACAACAGCAAACAGAAATGCTTGGAGCCAGCACCATGCAATTTAAAGTTTCATCAAATCAATAGGACTCTTTCTAGTGGTTTCACTTTGACTTGAGCTCCTTCCATAACCCATAGATGAGCATCTGTTTCTAAGCAAAACAAGCTATGGATTTCTGTTAATGTCCCAAAGTAAGAAAAAATATTTTCTGTTACTAATACTAAAGTTATACTTGTGCATATGAAAGAGCTATCAAGAAAAACTTCTCAGTGCTGTGTTGCAACTCAGCAGCACCCTCTGCAGAGTACTTTAAAAATAATTTCTACCCTTTAAAGTGTGATTTATGCTATGCTATACCAAACCTTATGAAGTGCTTCTTGGACAATAGCTTCACTTTCATTATCAAGTGCTGATGTAGCCATATCCAGTAGCAGGATTTTTGGGTTTCGCACAAGAGCTCGAGCAATAGCTATCCTCTGTTTTTGACCTCCACTCATCTGGCTTCCACCCTCTCCAACATGAGTGTCAAATTGCTGTGTGAAGGAAAAAAATGAAAATGAAACAGATAACAAAAGAGTCTGTTAAGCTTCAGGTGAAAACATTGGTAAAATGTCTCTCAGATTCTCATTGCAGTTACTGAAATGTGGTGGGACAGCTCACATGATTGGAATGCAATCATGGAAGGCTATGTCCTTTTCAGGAGAGACAGGCCAACGAGACATGGTGGGGGAGTTGCACTCTATGTGAGAGAGCAACTGGAATGCATCCAGCTCTCACTGGGGGCAGATGAAGAGAGGGTTGAAAGCTTATGGGTAAGGATTAAGGGGCAGGCGAATATGAGGGATACTGTAGTGGGAGTTTATTACAGACCACCTGATCAGGATGAGGAAGATGACAAGGTTTTCTACAGACAGCTGAAGATAGCCTCCCAGTCACAGGCCCTAGGTCTTATGAGGGACTTCAATCACACAGATATTTGCTGGGTTGACCACACGGCCAGGCACGCACAGTCCAGGAGGCTCCTCCAGTGTGTTGATGATAACTTTTTAACACAGGTGGTGCAGCAACCAACAAGGAGAGGAGCACTCCTGGACCTAATACTGACAAACACAGAGGGACT